>OENT01003217.1:0-13995 GCA_900239685.1 Rotaria macrura | reverse complement strand
GAATGAAATCGTTTTGGACTTTGTTTCACGGAAAACAAATCTAGGTATATATCCATTGGTAAACGAAGAAAATGTTTGATTTTACTGCAGCCTTCTCTATTGTGACAATAGCTTGAGAAATGGCTTACCGTTCATTTTCAATCACTTCTCTTCATGAATTTCTCACTCAAACTTCCCATACGCATTCACTACCAACCAAATGCCAGTCTAATTCGAAGGTTGAAGTAGAAAAAGAACTTTTGATTAAATTATGTTGAGTTCTGCAAGGAAGATTTTAAAACATACATCTCTTGCCATTAGAGAAACACTCGTCGGAAGAAAACGGACGAAAAATTGCTTCATTGAATTCCTTAAGTAAACGTAAACTCTCAGAACAAGGCACGCTGGTTTGTATTTTTTTAAAATTCAGTGAATTTCATCATCATTCTGTCATCGTTTTAACTCAAGCGGTTAGAATACAGGCCGATAGGAAGAAAAAAAATGATAGTCGATCACAAATGCGTAAGTTTACATGATGTCAACACTTTCATCAAATAACACTATATAATATAATTTGATGCATGCAAAAAGTACAGAATACAGAAAGAAAATTGACAGAAATGAGGAATTTTCACAACCATCTGTTTGTAATATGGTTCGTTTTTAGGTTGGCAGCATGCAATTAAAATCAGTAATGAATTCCAAAAATGCTACATTGTACGGATGAAGTTCATTGATCCTTTACTACATGTGGTGAAGAAAACATGGTATCCTCTGTTAAAAACCAGGCAAAAAATTAGATTAATTAAAAATCTTCCTAAAATAATCATAAATGATCGATTATAGTTGATGCGTAATGACTATATTTTCGAATCTCCATGATCTCTACTACATTGAAAAGGTTAAAACTTAAAAAATTGACTTCTCTTTGTGCCTAACATCGTTGAATTTAGAAATCTAGAGAATATCATTAGATTAAAATATTTCTTTTTTTATGCCTCAAAAACTGATTAGCCCTACTCAGTTTGAATTAAGTGATGAAAAAAACTGATTAAATAAAATCGATTCATATGTTAAATCTATCGAAATCCACTCGTCATCCTTCATCTGTCGTGTAATGGTGACAGTTATATTTATTGAAATCAACTAAGTTATGAACTGTGGTCGAATTTGATCCTCAAGGAGTGTAAACCATCATAAAAGTGAAAAGCATTCAATTGTTAGAACAATATTTCATTATCAGTGGATGTGAATCGGGAGCTAAGTCTACTTTCAGCGAAGCATTAGGAATAGTCGTTTTTAGAATGAGCTGTTTTTTTCTGCTTACTCATTTTTTATCTTCACTTTAAATAGGTATAACACTTTGGCGTTCACTTCTTGGGACACGAACAAGTGTGACGCTCATATATCTTCTGAACAGTAAGTTCAAGAACTCGAGTGCTGACACATCTAGTTTTCGATGTTTTAATCAACTCAAACATTACAAGCAGCTTTGGATTTCTGATAGTTTCTTTCTAATTCAAAGAATTTAATTACTGGTAAAGGAAGCCGAAGATTTCCGCTCTTAACTCAACATTATGCGTGTATTGGTCAGAAAAAGTGTCATTCAGATGCTTGGTTGATTGTTTAGAGAGGGGGGGGGGGGCTGGAGCACGAAATCAGACGAAGTTTATTAGGCTAACCGTTGCTATTACTCACGTTACGTATGAGGCGACGCATTAAGGTCTCACCATGGCTTGGTGGACACTGTCTAAGAGGTACTAAAAATTATGTTCTGTAAAGATTGAAACACATCGTATTTTTTGATGATATCAAAAGTTCAAAGCGTTGACCGTTTTTCTTTTAGCAATCGTGACAACTTAAGTATTCATTGTGTTCGCCTCTCTTTCTACGGCATGTATCACACTGAAAAAGCTCAGTGTTGTAGAAGACAATAGACGAATAACAATAATGGTTTGACATATTCAACGGGAAAGTTGGAGCAGGTATTGGGATAGAAAATGATACTGATGAGTCAAAATAGCCCTTTTTTATATTAGCTATTTGTTTATTTACTGGTCCGTTTATATTTTTAGACAGCTTTTATTGAATAGATGTCTCAGAATACTTTCTATTCGATTGAGAGGAAACAATGACGGTAGTAAGTGTTGTTGCACTGTGTCATACAATAGACGGATAGATATGATCGCTTTTACTCATAAAAATAACTGAGATTAAGCGACAGAAATCGTGTAGTATTATGATGACAAGTCGTTATGTAAAAGATTTTGTATAGATGCAGTTACACATTATTGTTTACTCTTGCACAGAAAGCGAAGTACAAGACATTGTAACTGGTCTTGACTGAAAGCGTCGCCAATGAAAACGCCAAACAGCAGAATGTCGAAACGAGAACTGTAGAAGAGGAAAGTATAGAGATTGTAAAACATCGAATGGTGGTTAGCCTTTATGCTTTGTTAAGAGTGATATGATAGATATAGTCGATTGCTATAAGAGAATAGGTTGTTTATTTGGTAATGTCGTCGTTCTAATATAAATAGTGTACGTTAGCAATGAACGGCTATGTTGACTATAGACGGTGAACAAATTTAAATCATTCTGGTAGTAATCAATACCATTTCGAAAAATAAAATAACATAATCTATGGATATCTATTCTATTCTAAATGATTTTTTCAAGATCTATCGTTTGACCTTTTTCATTTATGTATTGTCATTTCAACATTTAGTTTCATTCTAGGTTTTCCTTTTCTGTATTTTCGTATTTTACATTTGCCTTCCCAGGTCGATGATTACGGACTCCATGAACGAGCGTTTACGACCATATACGATGGCGTACACGACCGTATATGGTCGTAATACATGGCTCAGTATTACGATCGTATTTCTCCGTGGCGTATACAAAGGTATACAGTCGTTTCCGATCGCAAACGACCTTCGTAATAGATCGTATTTTACCGTAAACGATCGATGCACGACAAAGTGTAGGGTTTTCATCAAGCTGTTGATAAACGGCGATTTTCTTGTTTCCGTAGATGATCGTATTTTACCGTACACGGTCCGGAGAAATACGGTCGTAATACTGACCATTGAATTACGCTGAATTACGACCAAATACGGTCACGGCGGCCGTATTATCAAGTATATGGTCGTTAACGATCGTGAGGATTCGACCTGGGTTTTCGACGTTTTCGGTCTATCTGCAGTAAGTCTCAGAGTTCTTTTATATTATGATTGAAGAAGACCGAGAAGAGAGTGCACACTGGAAAATGCTTTTTTACTTAGGCTACCGTAAAATAACGAAAGTATCATGACAGTTGCAATAAAGTAATGAGAGAAAAGAAAGGTTAGTATAGTAAAGTAAAGTAAAGACGAAATAATAACAAAAGTAATATGACGGGCAACAATAAGAAACACATGAATGAGAAAACTAACGAAAGAACTCAAATTATTAGTATTAAGATTGATTGTCAGTAAGTTCACTGCTGTAGTTAAACCAAAAGGGTTAGAATTCTAGCTTGATGAGGGATGGTTGATATGTTGGAAAAACCTTCAGACACTTAATGTCCAGATACAGTTTCTTCTGTATGGTGATGGGTCAATGTAAGTTTGGGTGTAGGCATGAAATGTGTGTACGCATGTTTCTGAATCAATTGGTGACACTAGCACATACATATTTATCAACGCTTACAATCACATGCCAGATGCATCTATAAGAAGTGTCACTACAGAAAATTTTTGAATAGATGTTTGCACTCAGAATTTCCAACTTGATTTTTACATACTAGTTCTAAACATAATTAAATTCATTAGTATCTATTTTTAGTAATGCAAAGCAGAACACCACTTGAATTTTTTTTACATTGAGTAGTCTATAGACTAAGAATAAGAAGCGCGAAGAGTCAATTCAGTTCAATATCAGTAATATAGTGTCGGAGCAGAGTATCAATAGTTAGTTGATGCTTTTTGTCTTGTTACAAGATCAAAAATATTCGTTCTAAAAGCCAAAATTTTCCACATATGGAGCAAATCAAATTCGATAGGTAGCAAGAGTGTATCAGCTATCGGATTTAAGCACTAAACAATTCATATTTCAGAATGAAACTTGGCGAGGATCAAATTTCGAATGATGAGTGAAGGCTTTTCTATTTTATTATCAAAATATTTACGCGTGGCTTTTACTTAAAAAATATAAGCAGCTTCTCTCTGGTAGAATCACAAAAAATAATTTTCGAGTAGATTGATTTGTGCGATGATTCTCTTATTGATTATTGCCCTCGTTTCTTGTTCACTAAGTTTATCGACTGCCTTATCAGTGCACCCGAGAGCAGACTCTTGTGACACTTACAATCATCCACAATATGGTATTGGTCAATGTATTGAGACGAGTATATGCCCGAATGCATTGTACATATCCGGCTACTGTGAATCCAAACCGATCAATATCAAGTGTTGCTTTTCCCTCAACAAAGAAGAAAGGCAAGAGTTCCGAGCCGTTTGGATTGCTACTGCAACCAATATCGATTGGCCCTCATCCAGAACAGCCACATCGGCTACACAACAAAATGAACTAGTTAATATTTTGAATATGGTTCAACGACTCAACATGAATGCTGTCATTTTTCAGGTTAGAATAATTAACGTTAAAAAGACTTATTGAACAAAAATTATTATCAATCGAGGATATAGGTTCGACCGGCAGGCGACGCTCTCTATTCGTCGACACTCGAGCCGTGGAGTCTCTACTTGACTGGTACACACGGTGTTGCACCTTCGCCCGTATGGGATCCTCTCCAATTTATTGTGACCGAGGCACACAAACGGAATATTGAAGTACATGCTTGGATCAATCCCTATCGTGCTCGAATGAAAGGTGCGACATATATTCCGGCAGCGACAAATATGGCTAAAAGATTTCCTACGTATGCTTACACGTATGATAATCAAATATGGATGGATCCAGGTTCAGAAGAAGTTCAAGAATTTGTTCTCAATGTTGCTGAAGATATCGTTCGTCGATATGCTGTCGATGGTCTACATATTGATGATTATTTCTATCCGTATGGTGATGGTACCGATTTTCCTGACTCAAATACGTTTCGAGACTATCAATTGCAAGGAGGCACAATGACAAAGGCTGATTGGCGTCGATCCAACGTCAATTATCTAGTAGAATCATTGTACAATCGCACACATGCTATTCGACCTAAATCCAAATTTGGTGTATCACCTTTTGGTATATGGAAAAGTGGTACACCATCAGGTATTACTGGGCTATCATCATATGATAGTCTCTATTGTGACAGTCGTTTATGGCTGCAAAAAGGTTTTGTTGATTATCTGACGCCACAACTCTACTGGGCAATTGATCCACCAGCTCAATCCTACAGTGCCTTGCTGAACTGGTGGATAGGACAATCAATCAAGGGTCGTCATGTCTATCCAGGTAATGGAGCTTACCGAATGAGTCAGGCCACTGGTCCATGGGCAGCAACTGAACTCATTCGTCAAGTAAACATTACTCGAACTATGAGTAATCGTCTTGCACTTGGAAATGTCTTCTTTTCAACAAAACAGCTCATCCAAAATGTCAAAAGTATTCAAAACGAACTTGCCAAACTCTATACGGACAAGGCTGTTCTGCCAAAGATGGATTGGCTTTAGACGGGCACATATTTATTACTTTTTTTGGAGCTTGGAAAGATGACATTACTTATTCACATTAAAAAGAATGATTTCATCTTTAAGCAAAGTAAAATTGTTCTTTACAAAGTAACTGAAAGCCATCTATGTTGCATAGGTAATTCAGTGCTTGTGGTTTGATGTACATGTACGTGTGCGAGGAGTAGCCGCTACTTGGAACATTCATAAACTTATATTTTAAATTTTCATTAGTTAATATGATAGGTTAGTTGCTTTTTTTGTATATACATATGATTCTAAACATAGTGATAATTCACTTGATCTTGTCTATTAATGATAACCCACGCATCAGTCTGAAGTCAAGTCCATTTCTCGCATCGTCAATAATGTAAGTCAACAAAATGAGAATGACGTTCAATTCGAGAACGAAATGCATTTCTTTATGTTTGCAGGATTAGTATATGTTCATGTAGTTTTGAAATAAAATACAAAGTTATGATTATATTTGCAGAAAATTGGTGCACTGACGTGCATTAAAATAAAAAATAATATTCCATAATGTCCACTTTTCTTGAGTCTGACATGTGAAATGAATCCTTTATATTTATAGATCGTTCGTTCCTATTAAGATCCGTGCTGGAAGATTCTTTTTTGCGTAGATAAATTTCAAGTACCTGGCTCATATTTGCCAATTATTGAACTTTCCATTCTTTTGTATCGATTTAACATTGTATCGTGTGCTCAACACCTTTAACAAGATTAGTTCGATATACTTTTAAAGTTTTAGTTTCCGAATCGATATTCAACACACATGATATCCATAATCTCTATTCTCATTTGTAGCTTCAGTTGGTGATTAAACAGAATTTTATAACATCAAGTTCAATGGCTTCTTATTGCTTTTTAATTGATGCAGTAGTTGTTTCTGAAAAGGATAACTTTCTTTGTTTTATTTTTTCATTTCTTTCCGTTTTCTGAGACAACATATTTAATATGAGCATTTCATCTTTGAAATTAGAAAATTTCTTCTCATTTAAACATATTTCTCCAAGATTAAAATGTTGAAATAGAGCATTATTTCTTTGATTCCCATCACAACTGCCCTTTCTCATAATATTTATTTTGTTATAAGTATATCAATGGATTATCTTAAAGATAACGATGAATTTTTCATTCAATCGAAAGAATCTAAATTACTCAAAGCTTTGAAAATGATTGTTCGATTTTCAATGATTTCTATGCTATCAATATTGTAAACACAAAAATAACTTTTGCTTTCATCGATCGTACCCCATACTGTTATCCATAAATGCTGATTTGTATCGATTGTATATTTAGTAGACCAAAATATTTTTCAAATGGAATTTCAGCTTTTTTCTTATTAATGAGTTAAGCTAAACACCAATCGCTTGCTACTGAGGGTGAATAAGCTAGATCCATTAGATGATCATTCATGGAGTCATAGTCGATAGTACAAACTGTATAATCTGTAGGTATTAGAATATGAACGTCTAATACTCCTGTGTCAATGTTGATACAAAAGAATGTAGTATCAATAACATTAAAATATAATCGTTGCTTCGATGCATTAGTCAGAACAAGACTAAATGAATCAACTGGATATATTTCCATAGTCGTCAACAGTTCAGTTGTACGATTAATTCTCGCTACTTCTAAACTTAATCGAGCTTGTAAAATTTCTGTGATACCAAGAATATCATCGTGATCATTATCATTCGTCGCACTACCATATGCGATAATCCTGCGGAAGCTTTTTTTTCCGATTAGTGTTAAATTGACGACGATCAATGTAGTTTGTACGTCAACGGTTGGCCGTCATAATGTCGAAAGGAAAAATGTCGAAAAAACAATATTGACACGAAACATTGTCAATTGATATTTTAGAGAGTAGGAAATGCATAGTGCATGTTTTATTGCATGAAATTAAGTTGAAATGTTAACACAGAAAAATATTTAAAAAAAATAAAAAATGTTATTATTTCACGAACTGCACGAACTTCAAGTTTTTCTTTTTCTGGAAGATGACTATGATTGCCTATAGTTTTCATCAATAGATTAGTTGAATCAGTATGCACTTAAGCTGCACAACTATTAATAGTGCATATCCAATACTTAGTAGTTATTGTTGCTTTATTCAATTTAAAAGTATATTCATCGGCAACTAGTAGAGGTTTTCCTTTATTTGAACTTATAAATGAAATAGCTGGAGATTTTGCTTGAATTTCACCAGTTAAAATTACGAAAGCATCAGCCATGACAGTACAAGTTTAGTTATATAATAATTCTTTGTTCAACTCTTTTATTTTACTTTTATCAATAGTTAGTCATCCTTATCAATACTGGCTAAACTTCTACACTAGTAAAGTCATAAGGAAAAACAATGAACTAAATGTGATTAGAATCACCGTATACTAGAGACATGATTATTTTTTTATTTTTCACTTTCAACATTTTTCCACTTTAATATGTACGTTTCGACATTTTTCCTTTCGACATTTTTCCTTTCGATATTTTTCCTTTCGACATTTTTCCTTTCGATGTTTTTTCTTCGCTTTTTCTGTTTTCGACATTTTTCCTTTCGACATTTTTCCAGCACACCACGTCAACTATCAATAAAAAAAATGTGGCACATCAAAACTGTCAAAAGTGTTATACGTACTGATATATTTTCGGTTCCCTATTTTTTTAGACGTTACTGAGCTTTCTAAGACTCAACCCCTCAAATTAAATACGTGATTGGACGATGCTGAATTATAGATTTCAATAAATTTGTTTTCATAGATAATTGATCCATTGCAAAGTGTCAATATTAAAGTCTTGCAAGGAAAGAAATTATCATTGATAATATCAAAGTAGTAAAGGCCATAGGAAATAGGTTTTTCTTATTCATCGTAAATATGACTAATATAGTTTTATAAAAAGTACTTATTTCATTGCAAGTTGGATAGTTTTGGAAGATTAGAAATTTTTCATCGGCCTAATAATTACCATTACTTTTACATTGTATTGTATTCAAAATTTTAAAATGATCAAAATGTGTAAGTTTTGTAAAAATAATCTTCTACTATTAGGAAATACGATATACGTCTTGATATCGGATTTCTTTCAACTCATGCTTCTTCCTCTGTTTCTCGTTGTATTTTAAAAGTCTTTATTAGTTATTTTGGCGTGTACTCAGATTTTATTCTAATAAAATCAACAGCGTGGTTATGGATCAGCATACAAGTCCCAAACATGGAATCCATAGTTGGCGGTAGCCTAAAATTCATAAATTACGACTCCTCTCCGAATGGGAAAATAACTAGTAACGAAGAGAAAACTGAACGAATTGCTGTTTTACTCAAGAGGCAAGGGATAATATGACATGAATATGTGTGATTTACAGTCGATTATGTAAACTGCATAGCATCAGTTTCGTAGTACTATATATAATATATTTCCAAATACTTTCAGAACATTATCATAAATTTCATGGAATATGATATGTAATTTCAGAAATATCCGGTTTTAATGATTTCAATAAGATGCTTTCTTTAAAAAATCGATGTTTCGAGTTGATTCAAGATCGAAACATCGATGCAAAAGAAGTTTCTGCGTTTTAAACATGTTTTTGTCCTACAAAAGGGTCCAAGAAAAAGATAGAGAGAGATGTGTGTGAGTTGCTGACAACCGCATGTTTTTCTTTCACTCACCATATTGTACTGCATACAAGACGAAAACTCATGATCGTGATACAAAGGTATGTCTTTGGCTGTATCTCTTTTCGTGTACGATTGGCAGCTGCTAATTCTTGTTCAATCTGGATATGCTATTTTTCTTACTATCATTCGATTCGCATTCAAAATCAGTGAGAATGATCACCATTTCAGCGATAGTCTTTTATGGAACTTATTTTTCTTTCCAGTCAATTCGAAAGAAAATAAATGAATAAGAGTGTTCTCACTGTCAATGGCATAAATCTTCTCTTGAATGATTTGGAAAAGACACAGCTCTTAGGAGACCAAGCTGATTTACTTGTTCTCCTATTCCGTTTTCATTCTTATTAGCAATCTCCTCTTTCGCTCTTTATCTCGGATGACCCTCTATCTTTATTTTTCTCTACAGTAAAGGATTCATTTATCCTTATTTAACAAAGTATGACTAAATAATTCACTTTCATACTTGAAGCCAAAGTATCACTCGATAGTTCACACAATCCACCGCTCGGATGGTACCCGACGTATGAACAAACAGACCTTGAGAATATCATAATTGCGTGAGAGGATTACTCTATTCTTGACTTCAACGTGAAAATAAATACTTCTTTTGCACCTTTAATCCACTTCATGATAAGATAACTATTCTAATCCAACACGTAGACAGCTTATTCGTGATCAATAAAGTATAGTACGGAATGTTCAGTTGATTTAAACGAGCACATATGCCATTGTCATAAGCAACAATTTGTATATTCATATCACCCATCTATCCATAGATAAGAGGCATTCCAATGGACTCGCACGAAGTGTAATTATAAGCGGAGTATTGAATCGAGAAGGAGTCATGCCGAAAATCGTTCAAAAATGTCCACCTTTGTGCGCGAACATTGTACTGATTTTCGGATGGTAAAACAGTTTCTGAGATACATACTATAATAAAATATCTTGCAATCATCGCGGTCTTTACTATTCACGAGTGATTGAGTGACGCCTGCAGGTCCGTGATTCAGTTCGAATACCCCCTCTTCATAATGAAGGATCACAGGTCTTCTATGATGTTCCATCAAAATTTTTGAAAATTTCACCAATTTCTACTAATGAAGACACCAAATTACTATGAAGCGACCCTTTGGAAAGGGGAGTAGGTAGAAGAATTGAACTCTCTCGGGCCGATTTTCCACGTTTGTATAGATGCGTCTTTTGAATTTACGTAATGCCCACTCCAATGAAGACCAAAGGAAAAGTCCATCTGCTTGTTTTTACGTATTGTGAAAAATACTCACAGTTAGTCATTTTGTTAGCCGCTATGGCAACGAATCATTCGGAAGCTTTTCTTGGTGAGAATTCAATGGAATGAATTGATTTGAAGGCATTTTTTCAACAGAATTGACTTATTTTACTGATGCACAGTTCTATTGTCAACCCATCGGCGCGGAAATAACTAATTTAAATCTGATCAAAAATTCTTTCAAACTTATCATTATCTCTTCGACAAAGAACGGAATGTTTTTGATTCTTTTAGTAAGACAATATTGCATTACATCAAATTCTCAAAAAACAGACTATTTTCAGACACTGCTGAATGTCCACTGCTGATCGACACTGCTAGTATAATCGTGAATAGCAACATTTGACGTTGCATGAACTGTCAATGCTCGCCACCAAACAGTGCGTGGTGCAATTCGAAATTTGTTAATTCCTGTGGGAGAGAGAACCCATCTCTGGTTGCTCCCACCCCACCAACTGTATGCTTGAACTTCACCCTGTGTCGTATTTTCATTGTATGTATCAAGCGCACTATTTTGACCACTGACAGGCGTTAGACGATAAGTACCATCTCCAAGCCATGTAAGATTCCATTTCTGGTTTGATTGGTTGTCTCCTACGCTATAGATTTGAATTCCACCTGTATCGCCTCTGCTATAGGTATCAAGACATTTATTCGGTTGAGATTGTGGCTTCAGACGATAGATCCCATCGGGAAGGACACGAGCCAGTTCTTCTTGCATTTGCCAGTACGCTGATTTAGGCTGATAGTTTCCGTCAGTCGGTAGAGCAGCTCCACTCTCATATTTTGAAAAAGCAGGAATCCAACTGTATCGATCAGTGAAACCCCAGGTGATTAATGCACGACACTTGGGAGAAAAGCGAAGGGCATATTTGACGAACCCACGATAGACAAGAGCTTGCCTTTCGAGATCGTTCGGATCACGAAGATTGTCACCATTCATCGGAATAGCCACATCTAGCTCTGTCACCATAAAATCGAATCCATTATCGATTAATCGCTGAGCATTTTGATAGTATTGATCTCCAGGACGCAGCATCGCCGAAAGCCCTACATGCCATTGCATGCCCACTGCATGAATAGTTGCTCCCTGTGATCTAGCCCATGTGATCAATTGAAAAGTGCTATTCGATTTTGATCCCATGCCCTCGATGCCATAATCATTATAATAGAGTTGAGCTTGCGGATCTGCTTGGTGAGCAAAGATGAATGCGTCTCTTACAAAGTCTTGACCCAATTTTCTGTACCAAAAGCAATTTCGCATATTAAATGGTCGACCATTGTTCTGTGCATCATCAATCACTTCATTAATAACATCCCACCATGGAATTTTACCCCGATAACGACCAACAACAGCATGAATGTAGTTGCTCAAGAGCGATTTAGCTTTGTCAGCAGTTATGGAAGATTCTTGTTGCAATAGCCAGTTTGGAATTGTCTGATCAGTAGCCCATATTAAAGTGTGTCCTCGGACTTGCATCGAATTGTTTTGAGCCCAGCCTTTTGACTCTGGTGTATTGCCTAAAAGCCAATCGGAATCGCTCCAATCGTAATTATTTTCACCACGCCATAGTTTTTGAGGTTTCAATTCATTCTCTGGCACGATCATATGATAATTCTTCGTAATGTATGCATTAAACTGACCACTGTCAGCATTATTTCGCAAATTTCCAATGCTAGCTGCAGTACCAAATGGCAAACCACGAATGGCTGCTGATGCTCTCAATCCAATCGGGTTTTGTGCCAAAACGATATTGTTTATTACAGATGAAACTAACAGTGCTATTTTTCTCCAATCCATCACCAATTATTTATCGGATAAAATAAAAGGTATTTCAAGCCTGTTTTTTTATCTCCGATTCCTGTTCTATATATATATATATTCGTTGCTATCGAACGATCACTCCTCTTACAGAATGAAATAAAAACCGACGTTACTAATCTGATCACCATTGCTACCTGTTACTCAATTGTCATTCTTCTTCTATTGGCGAAAATTGACTACAAATTACTTGTCGAATTTTCGATATATGTCGCATCATATTTCATTTTGATTAATTTGAGACTAGAAGTCGCACATGAAACGAAATCGATTAGAGTAGAAAGTTCGCACAATAGTACTGTGACTTAAAAACCACGCGGTGTTTTTGAAATAACAGATATATTTAAAACTATTTTGTCTTTATATGTTGTCTGAACAATCAACGCGATTATCACAGCACGAGACTTGTCTCCTTCTCGTCAACGAATTATTTTTGACGAGTAACTTATGAACTCCAAACTAACATCTATCATTAGACAGACGAGAGGATTCTGAAGACAATTTCTTTCGCATGAATAATAGTGCTTTATCCAGATTTTTTTCCTAGGATGGAATGATTTGAAACTATGGGGTTCAATCACCTATTCACAGAAGCGCACTTAGGGACTTCATGGTACAATAATTACTAAAAATGATCCACTCATATCTACTCCAATTAAACAGTGTTTGAAAACGTTGAAAGGACAGACCATATTAGACAATTAGGAAGGATCTTCAAGTTCTCAACCACTATTGAAATGAGACTATTTTCAGAAGCTAGATGTTCATGAACAACGACTATTCTTACAATGATTTGACTGTAGGGGTATTTTTGACCTGATATATGTTGGGTTCAAGTTCGTTTCTTCTCGTGAAACACCTTTTCGAGAGAAAATCAAGATTCAAGGTTCAAGCGCAAACATGTTATGGATAAAGATCTGAATGGGATACAATCGAATCCACTATATTAAAATAATTGATAAGGGAAGTCCATTTCTGAAAAAACATGACTTCTTGAAGGTTTGATATCTTCCAGAGGAAGTGTTCAAAAATTCGAATGTAGAGGATTAAAGCGCATCTCAGTCAGATCTATATTGATGACAAGTTTGAGCTTGAACTATGAATCTTGATTTTCCGTTGAAAAGGTGTTTCAAGAGAAGACACAACCTTGACAGCACCACCAATCAGGTCCCAACTACCCATACATTTGAATCATTTGAAGACTAGCCGTTGGTCACGAACATCTAGTCTCTGAAAATAGTCTTGTTCCAATAGTAATTTAACAATTCTATACCATTTCTCGTAAAACATCAAAACTATTTGCTAGCTCTTGATATTCTCTTTAATAAAAATAATCGTAATTATATGATCACGATGGAAAACCATATAAAATTTATACTCACAATGTACCAGTGTCACATTAGTGGCGAAAATCAACAGGGTATGGCTGTTGCTGTGGGTGTGTGCGTGTAGGTAAATACTTGCTGTCTCTACACCCAGACTCAATTTATTAATGGTTATAACCATCCCGTACATTTGAAATCAAATGCATTCGAGATTTCAAAC
>OENT01003216.1:0-12224 GCA_900239685.1 Rotaria macrura | reverse complement strand
TAGAAGAAATCTGATGTGTTTCTATTGTCTATAATTAAAAATCGGCTAACTGGTACTATTTTAATGAGATTCCTAATCAAAGTAATGGTTGAAATCAATTAAACTTTCGAAAAATCGGTTTTTACAGTGGTGACACTAAAACTCATTCATCTCGTACTTTAAGTTGAAAACTCGTTTGATTTTGTTTTTTCCCAACTTCTCTCCTTCATGAAAAGCAATAACTAAAATACTAGATCAACCTCTGATACATATCATGCTCTGAGCTCCTACCCCCTTTTCTATATCCATTTGTATACAAAAATAAGATAAATTATATAAGAATCGATCTATCAGTTTCAATCGATTAAAACTGATCTTGGTCGAATAAAATTCAAATAATCTCACTAATAGTCTTATTAAAATTGAGTAACAGTCGAATAATCAGATATTAACCAAAAAGAAAATATATGAAATCAAATATTTATTGCTGCTTTTCACCTCGATCACTTTTCACCATCAATGCAAGTTGTGCACGTAAATTGTGTTTAATATAAGTAGAAAATTTAATTCAACTAGAAATGCGTTAGCTTGTTCTAACCATTATTTGGCTGCCTCGTAAGTAATAGTATGTTTGTTCGAATCTACACTGAAGTAGGTATTAACTAATTACAACGAGTTGAAACGATTCCCTTGAACGCGTTGAAACGTATGAAAAGCGTCAAATTTTGTTTTGCGTTTTACTCCATTTACTTTATCAACTCGTTTAAACGTTGTTACTTCGATTCGTTTTAACGATGACAAAGTCAAAATTATATCAACTGTTGAAACACTAAAATTCGGACATTTCTCCACAGTTTAAACACGTTGAAAACAAGAAAAACTTGTATCCGGTTTAATGCGTTAATTTTTGTCTGCTTGAGTATGGTGGTAATTTTGATTTTGGTGAAATAATCTAGGTCATCGAATTTTTCTGAGGAAAAGTTTGAAAATAACGATTTAACTGAAATTAAATTGATTTTATTTATTGCATGGGTATAGTGACACTCGTGGCCGCTTTCATCTGAAAAAGATGCCAGGTGAAGAAAATAATGCTCTCCTTTTAATAAAGTTCGGCTATTTTTCGAAAATTTGAAAATTTTTGAAACTCATGTAGGCCTCCAGAGAGATCAAT
Source organism: Rotaria macrura (assembly GCA_900239685.1). NCBI lineage: Eukaryota > Metazoa > Rotifera > Eurotatoria > Philodinida > Philodinidae > Rotaria > Rotaria macrura. The sequence goes on along the minus strand of OENT01003216.1, from coordinate 11,074 downwards.
GAAGAAAATGGAAGAGAAAGGGGCAGGAGCGTCGCTAGCCCCCAGTGACTTCTATGAAACACAGAATAGCCTTTGTAAATTGTTTGACAGAATTTCGTTGGAGATTCGTAAAGCCCCCAGGATTAGATCTATGTGCATATCAAAATTATCATAACTGCCCGAAAACAAAGAAATAGAAATGTGTTTTTGTGCACTTAGTTCGTTGGTACTATTTTATGTGTTGCAACATCATAGCATGTCGTTGTGCGAAGTTCGAACTTTGAAAGGGAGAGCCTTGAGAGAACTATGTGAGTTTCCATGAAATTCATCTCTGAGTTATTGAGGGTGAGAAAAAGTGAATAGCAAATGTTTAACTGCAATAGATTCAACATTTTCTATAACACCAAATAAAAAAATTTTATTGACAACAAGAAGCCGAGAACTATATATGAAGATCATCACCTGAGCTTAATAATCAACACTTTTAAGCATATCTTTCAATATTTTTAATTTTCTGTTATTCACAAGTTATGTTCATCGAAAGTAAATTGCCTGGATCTAGTCTGACAGGGATTACGACTCGAAATACCTCAACTTCAGAGAAAAATAGTTGTTTCTATAAGAAAATGAGCGTGCAGTTTCAAAGAAACGAAAGGATAAGTTCATAGGAGACACGGAGAGAGTCGAATAAGTGAAAACGAGACAAGAACAAGGCGAAAATGAGATTTTTCCAACGAAAATGAATGAAAAAAAACACAAACGCTAGGGGTGTTAGTTTCTGGTTCCGTTCCCGCGAACACGAACGTGGCTGAGTTCGTGTTCTTGAGAACTCGGGAACCGTTTGAAGGTTTGTTTCTAGGGAATCAGAAAGCGTGTGAGATTTCTTGTAGGTTGAAAGGTAGAAGCAATTTCTCTCGACCAGTCACGGTCGAAATTCGTTCCATGAAGGTTTTTCAAGTTTTTTAAAGCACTCAGAGAGATATTCTGTTTAATAGACAACGGATAGTAAATTAATGATTTTTTTCCGTGGTTTTGAGAATAAAGCTCATTTTCTAATATATGTTTATTTCGGAGGAGTTTGTTACTAGGACTGTTTGTAATGTTTCTGATACATAGTAATAAAAGCGTTTTCTGAAATTTTACTAGCGTTTTGTATAAATCCTTCTCGAATAGTTTTGCGTGAAAGGAAATTTCAAAGATTTTGAGAAAAGCCATGAATAATTTAACTGATATTCTGTTTTTCGCAACCTTTAGTTACCAGAATATTTTTTTCTGAACTGTTTATTTTAACTCTATGCTTGGTTTGTGACAATGTAATGCTCATAGGGGATTACGTTTGCAAGTAAATGTCACTCGTCGCTTGCTTGGAAGGAATTACTTTTTTCACAGCTTCTCTTGATATCCTGAACTTCAGCTCTCTTAGAAACGACGAATTTTGAATGACTCGATTGAATACTAATGCGGCGCTGAAACCATTCAAGCCTTCCGAGAGAAAGAGCTAGTCACGTATGGACGTTTTGATGTATCGTGAGCCATTACATTAAGCCTTTCTTCCTATTTTCTGTCTATTAAAGTTCAATTTAATCAATCAAAACAAAAGTTAAATATATTTATTTCATGCATTATCGTATGAAATTTATGCGTATTCGCTTTCTCTTTAAGATAAAATGCATGAAGTATTGATCTGAATATCGACCATGTGGAAATTTTCGATCTACCTTGACAACATCCTCAAACATAATAAAATTTATGGTACTTACACGATCATCTGTAACACGACCTAAATCTATAACACTTTAGCTAATATAGAATGTAATGCCTAGAATAGCTGATATTGTGTTGAACAAGAAACGATCAGGCGATGGACTCATGTGTTTATTTCAAAATGAATAAATCAAAATGTTTGTACAACAGCAAATGAAATAAAAAAATTTTATTCAATTGCCTGATCGTTTCTTATTTATTCAATTTTGCTATCGATATAGTAACATCCCAGTAAAACTGTTTTTCCGAAGACAGATTTCAAATCAAAATTATGCCAAAATGGATATAAGTTAATCTTAGATCTGGCGTTGTACTAGTCCTAGGTAACTTCATGAAGCAACCCAGAAAATAATTCAGACACACTCCTGAATTGATGTCTGTAATTTATCGGAAGTTTCCCTAAACGATAGCGGCCGAAAAAATACAGAATTTCGATTCTGATTTACTGAAAATTCGGATCTCTAGAGCACATGAGTTCCCGAGTTCTCGAGAACGCGAACGCGCATGCGATTGAATTCAAGTTCGTGGGAACCCAGGAACCCATAGCGACTTACTCCAAATACGAATCAAAATACTTCTACATATTACTTAAAACTCTAAAACAGTTTCTGTTTTATTTGACTTACGTTCGCGTTCGTGGGAACCCGGGCGAACGCGAACTGCGGCACCCCTAACAAAGGCGAAGCTAAACACGAAGAGGAGCACCAGTTCCACTGTAGCTTTGCAATGGGGGTAGGGATCTCAAGTAGATCAGAAACGTGTTTCAAAAATCATGTCAGGGGGCTCGAAGACTTTCACAGGTGGGAAGCAGGAGTGCAACGAACCCGAACTTTTGTATAGGATTCGGTCACCAAATCCTATACATTGAAAACGCAGGTAACGCAGAGACATTTTTTGAATTTCCAACGAATTTATCTAGAGAATCATAAGAGAGAAAAACTTGTCATTTTTAACCAGTATGTCACCCAACAAGTTCTATTAGACTTGAAAGTTTGAATCTCAATGGTCCATTTGTTTGAATTTCATGAGTAAAATACTGGTCGGAAACGCACAGACGCAAAAGGCCCTCAGAATTCTTGATGTGTGCGACAGAAGTGATAAACCATGCGAAATAATTCATTTTAATGTATTGCACGGGAGAGTGTTTTGTAGATAAAAGTCAGAGCTATCTTTTGGTAAAGAAAAAGATACTAATGCCCTGAGAAATGAGTGAGCTATTGACAAAGCAGTAGGTAACGCGCAGACATGAATTTTTTTAGCAAAAGTCCTGGATATAAAATTTAATTGCGCATTTAGAATTATCGGTTACGAACATCAAAGTGATGATGTTCATGTGTATTTCAAGCTACCATTACTGTTTTTGTGTCTAATAATGTTTCTGCTTTTGAGATATGGCAAGAGAGCTTTTACATAAAAATGCTGAATTTTGGCTGGTGACTACCATTTCTCCTCTCAATTATTAAAAATAAATTGCTTACATCAACGCAGAAAAATACGAAAACCTGCCTTAAAAACTTGAAATGAAGAAGATCGATTGTTTTGTCCCCGAGAATTTGAGTCCTCAACTTCAGCTCAGCTGGTTGACCGTTAACCGTTTTTCATGTATACAAAAGTTCAGACTCGTTGCATCCTAGTGGGGAGGCGGCGTTTTAGCTCTCAACTAACTACGAACTCGCCAGATTCAGAGATTTTGCGATGGCAACCTCCAAATACCATAGGAGGCACATCCTGCTTGAGCTCCATAACTCTGACGGAGTTATTCGGCGTTTCCCTTCCACGAATTCAAACATGGTAGGCACCATAAAAAAGTCACTTGCGCCATAAAAATTGTCATTTGTGCCACAGAAATGGTCATTTGGGCCCCAGAAACAACCATTTATGTGGTTGTTCTCGAGAGACAGACAGAAAAAGGTGAATTCTGGTTTCCAGACCCCACCCTTTCAGTCTAGGGAAGATGTTTTTCAGGGAAAAAAAAGTTTCAAATGCCTAACAGGTATAGATAAAAGAATTTTACAATTCGGGACATTATTTTTTCCTTTTTGTCCAGAATCCCGATAGTCCCGTCCCTCAAAAATTATCGGCATTGTTGCATTTGTCTCACAGGAAGAGTGAAACGGGATATTTTGGGATTCGGGATTGTCCGACAGGACTACAGGCAAATCCCCAAGGCCTAAAAATCTGATCGGCGAAAACCGACGGCTCCGAAAGAAAACTGACATGTCGAGAAAGCGGGGCCCAAAAATCAGATAAGCCAGAAATGCGGGACCCAAAATAGTGGCTGGCCATAAGTGCGAGACCGAAAAATCTCATTGGCGGAAAGCTCGGCGGTACGAAAACCCCAATGGGTCAAAGTCAGCGCGCCCCAAAAACATCAGAGGCCGAAAAAGCGAGGCCCGAAAACCCCATTGGTGCATTTCGCGCAGCCAAAAAAGGACCCTGCTGAAATCGCAGGTCAAAAGAACCTGATTGGGCGAACGCGCCATGCCGAAATAACCCCATTGGCCAAATGCGCCGGGCCCAAAAAAACTGATTGGCCACACCAGTGCAGTCGTAAAACGCCCCATAGGCCAAATCCGCAGTGCCCGAAATCCTGATGTGCGAAATACGCCTCGTCCAAAAACACCCTATAGACCGAAAATCACCCTCCTTAACCTCCCAGAACCCCCATAGAAATATCTCCCAATGACCCACCAACCCCTCCCCACCATCTAAGTCTCTCTCTTTTCATATCTATCTTCTAGTCTTCACACCACTCAGAGCCCCATCAATCGGAATCCATCCGAATGCTCTTTGGCAACAAAATGCAACCACTGTGGCTGGAGGAAATGGAAAAGGAAATGCAAACAATCAATTCTCATACCCAGTCGGTTTGTATGTTGATGATGATCAAACTGTCTATGTCGCTGATCACTCGAATCATCCTATTATGCAGTGGAAATCGGGTGAGACGAGTGGTCAAGTGGTTGCCGGTGGAAATGGACAAGGAAGTGGAGCTCATCAGTTGTCTAACCCATGCGATGTGATTGTCGACAAAGACACTGATAGTCTCATCATTTGCGATCGTTCGAATAGAAGAGTGGTTCGATGGCCTCGTCGAAATGGGACAAGTGGAGAAACGATCATCTGCAACATCGATTGTGTGGGTTTGACAATGGACGAGAATGGATCTCTCTATGTCACTGACTATGGAAAACATGAAGTGAGGCGATATCGACGAGGAGAATCTCAAGGAACAGTGGTTGCAGGTGGCAATGGACGTGGAGATCGTCTCGATCAACTCTCTAACCCACGATACATATTCGTCGATCGAGATCATTCAGTGTACGTGTCTGAATGGGACAATCATCGTGTGATGAAATGGGTGGAAGGTGCAAAACAAGGCATTGTCGTGGCTGGTGGTCAAGGAGCAGGAAATGGTCTCAATCAATTGTCATGTCCTTATGGAGTCGTTGTCGATCAATTAGGCACTATCTATGTGGCTGATGAGGAGAATGCTAGAATCATGCGTTGGCCCAAAGGAGCCACACACGGAAGTGTCATTGTTGGTGGAAACGGTGTAGGAGGACAATCGAACCAACTGAATTGGCTCGTCGGTTTGTCATTCGACCGACACGGTAATCTTTATGTCGCCGACTGCTTGAACCACAGAGTTCAAAAATTCAACTTGGAATCCAACAATTAAAGAACAAGGACTTCATTAAACTGAACAGAATACAGAGAGAGAAAACTAATTTGTGTTTTTTTTATAAAACAATTGAATACAATGAATTAAAGAAAAAAAAATTTTTTTTTCGATCAAAAGCACAAAAAAGAGGGGGAGGCGGAGAGAAAGGGGGGAGAAAGTAGGGAGAAAGGGGGGAGAGGGGAGAGAGAGAGAGAGAGAGAGGCGAGAGACAGAAGAGAGAAAGAGAGAGACGCTGACAGTAAAGTCCGTCGTAAGGAAAATGCACTCAATGATCCCAACGCTCATGACAAACTTCTAACCTATGACTCACCAACTACGTCACGACTTCCCACCAAACAAGAAACATTCCGGGTGGAGACAAGGCTGACTTTGAAGAAATAGGAATGCTTGAAATAGAAATCCTTAAAACTCAGCAAAACCCAACCAATCAACTTCAAATTTTAGCAGCCAAAATATTTTGATGAGCTCTAACGGATTCCGACGAATTTCCGCCGATTTTCTCGCCGGAACACCGAAATCCAAGGAATCCCAAAAACGTCGCACACACGTAAAACAGCGTTCCTGGGGGTTTTCGCGAACCGCAGCTCGTCAGGAACCCCCTGGATTTCATGAAATTTCGTGTCTGGCAGGTAGGTGGACATGTCACCTAACGGATTCCCACGAATTTCCACCGATTTTCTCGCCGGAACACCGAAATCCAAGGATTCCCGAAAACCCCATACGATAATAAAACAGCATTGCAGCGGTTTTTGCAGGACCCGCAGCTCGTCAGGAACCCCCTGGATTTACTGAAATTTCGTGTCTGGCAGGTAGGTGGACATATCCTCTAACGGATTCCTACGACCACCGAAATCCACGGATTCCCGAAAACCCCATACGATAATAAAACAGCATTGCAGCGGTTTTTGCAGGACCCGTAGCTCGTCAGGAACCCCCTGGATTTTTTGACTTATCGCATTTGGCAGGTAGGATGACATGTCCTCAACTGGATTCTCATGGAGTCCATGCGATATTCTGGCCGTTACACCATAACCCAAGGATTGCTGAAAAGCGTAGGCGCACCTAAAGCAGATTTCTAGAGGATCTTTAAGAGCCCGTAGCTCGTCAGGTACCCATAGGATTTCATGGAATTTCGCATTTGGCGGTTTGCTGAATTTGGGGTCTAACGGATTCTCGCGAATCTGCGACGATTTCTTGGCTTGTATGGTACGATGCAAGGATGTGGGAAAAGTGCATTAAGATGGTGTGACGGTTTGGCGGGAGATTTTCGGAAAACTCCTTTGTCGTTGAAAGGTTCGAGACTCTTTGAGATTTCGTGTGTTTTATGTTTTGGGGGAGTGGATCTAATGTATTCGGAAGAGTTCTCTACGTTTTTTCCATGATACTTAGGAGATGAAGCAGTTGAAGAATATATAGAAGTTGATATGTGCTGTTGGGAACGAATTTCAAAAGTTTCATTCTCATTGAAAAATTCTGGATTTCTCGCGAAATCCCAAGGATACATAGATTGGGATGGTTCGTAGCGGATTTAAGATATTGGTTGAATAGCCTAGTGGTGCTCTGATTGAAGGGCACGTTTCCGAGAAATAGAGTAAAACTACTGGAATATAAGTTAGAAGATTACTAAGATGATAATGTGATGGAACTGTGCTTACAGTTGGCAATGGACGGTAAGGTCATCCGGAGCAGTTCCTTCATCCATAGTCCTTATTCTTCGATTGAGATCATTTAGTGTATGCCCGTAGGTATGACCGGTTAAGTCATCTTGTGTTTATATTTTCGAATGCTGCAAAAGAGTGCCTTGTTCTAGTTGGTGGTCTAGGGCTAGGAAGTGAGGTCAAGCGGGTGTGAGTTGCTGGTGCAGTCGCTGTCGATCAAAGGGGCCCTGTGTTTTGTGGCTCCTTATGGGAATGCTCGTTTTATTGTTTGATTCAAATGAGCAACATGAGTTAGTGTCAGTATTGGTGGAAATAGTGATGGTGGGTAATCGAACCAACAGATTGGTCCCATGGGTTTTCCATCCGATCGAGACCGTAATCCGTCTATCGTCTGTTGTAAAAATCATCTAGTAGAAAGCTTGAACTGGGATTTGAAGGATTTTTTGCAGAAGAATGATTAGTGCATGCCAGAGAATAGTCCTAGAACCCCTGAGTGAAGAATGACACTTGATTGACTGGCACAAAAATGGACTTGAATTAAAATGATAAAAATGTGCATTGATAAGATGAGGGAAGAGAGAGAGGAATGGGGTGGTAGGTAACTTGAGTATGATTTACCAACTATGAAGATTTACACCTATACCCCCATCCTGATAGAATTTACGTAGCAATCTCTTTTTGTTGGTATTTGTTCAAGAAACTGACACACCCATATCGATCAAAACGGTATCGTTTACGATCCGAATACGCACGGAAAATGTTGTTAAAACGCAGTATTTACGGTAACAAACGTGACCAATACGGTTCACTTTCGGGCCGTAACAGACCGTATTATCTGGCGCAGAAATACGCACCGTTTTGCATCCGTCTCGTAAACAGACCGTATATTGATAAAAAACGATGCGTTACAGAGTCCCCATTAACGGACAGTTTTTGCAACGACAAATCATTCGAAATTAGCAATTACGGAGGTCAAACGTTACGGCTGTCCTGTATCCGCAGAAAAAGTTTTGCGACAAAGATGCGACTTTCAAAAGGCATAGTATTTTAAAGCGAAGGAATAAGGCGGATAACATTGTCACACCCAGTTTTTTATCACTAACACGACTCAGGTGTAGCGAAGCCTACCTTGGTTTTCTTGCAAAGATCAGTTGAGACACCCTTCAGGGGTACTCTAGTGTGTAGTTATAAAGTTCCATCAATGTAAATTCCCGATGGAGAGACTAAGTTATATTGAAAGTTAACAAAAATTTAGCGTAAAAACTACAGCATGATATCCTCTCTGTCTTTACACATTCCTGCACAACTAAACTAAATATCACATAGAATGTGTAAGGACAACATAGAACGATTACGTCCCGTAAACCGAATGATTACACCCCGCTATCTTAGTAGTCTGAAGAGCCCCCTTAATTAGCTCTTTGGTGCTTTGGTATCCCGAGTCGCTTGCGTTCTTCATTCCCGTATACGAGAAAGTACATTAATACTTTGGAGATATTTTTGGCGAAAAGGTCAGAAAAAAGACCGTATGCGGTCTTGTTTACGTAACGTTCAGCGCTCTTCGGTAACTGCTCCGTAAGCGTTCCGTAACTTATACGTTTGTATTCCGTAAACCGATGCTCGTAATCGAAATTCTACGGAATGCCGTAAACATGCCGTTTGGTATTCGTTCACCGCCGTATACGGACCGTTCTGTACGACCTGGGCAGTATTCTTATTGGTATACGTTATTATGAATATAAGACATGACGGGTCGCATCTGGGCCGTGTTGAAAGCAAAAGAATTTTGTAAGGTTCGGGCGTAAAATTTATTCCCGAGCAGGACACTAATTCGAAGTTTAACTTAACGAAATTATTAATAGTTTCCTGTTTAATCGATTTCAGTGTTAGTTTAGATTATTCAATGTCATTTTTAAATACCTGTTTGCGTTAGACACACTCATTATACTGTCCACAATTGATATTCATAGTCTTTTGAACTGATTCTCTTTCAAATATTCATTATTGAAGACATAAACTGACTTCTAACTTATCAAATAAGAGAACCTCTACTTCAATCAATATCAAACTACACACTGTTTTCGACAAGGATTATTTACGAAAGACATTGATACTATTCTTACGGTTACCAACATTCTTGCATTTGGTCATGATTTATCAATCATTATTATATAGTTTGACGGTATATATTCAACAGTAACAAAATCAGTTAGAATATTTTACGATTTCTATCGTATGGAAATAAGATTTGATATCGAGTAGTATTAATTCATTGATTTTTTCAAGTTCCTCTAAAGCATAAATTGACGATGTTTTTAAAATGGCACAATTTTCAGTGAAAGTGCCAACGAGATAAAACACAAGTGCGTGTATGTTTTCCTGTCGAAATTGATAGAAAGTACAGATAAATTACTCGCTAAAATATAATCCATCACTACTATCTCAAAATAGTTACGTCATGCTTGCTTTCGTCGTTCTCACTTGCTCATGCTGTTCTAGTTTTTGAATATATGAAAGTTGCTTCGTAATTTTCATTCAGTCAGTTAAATGTTTAGATCAAACAGACTGCAATAGCTACCGAAATTTTTTTAACCAAGAAGTATGGAAAAAAATTTTAATTTCACTGTTAAAATTAGTCCAATCTTATGAAATATATAATAACAGTATTCATTTTCTCTCATTTTCTACAGTACACTCTCTTCTGTTATATCTTATGCATATAGAGATGTCTACTTGCCTAGAGAAAAACAATATAAATATATTACCTCAATGATGCGCATTGATCTATTACCAACTGGAAAATTGCATTAACTACGAAATGATTATCTGAAAAGGTATTTCATTTAGGAACGTAGATTAGAGTTTTTTTCTTGTCGATCAATCCTAACTCGAAACAAAGTCGAAATCTAGGATTGCTACATAATTGATTTCTTTATGAATATCGATGATATCAACGTTAAGAAAAGAAGTGTACCTTTGCATTCTTTGATGTAAGATGTATGAGATGATAGTTTAGTGTATTGTTGGAGAGATTAAAAAAGTAACGGCTAAAATTTACACCTCATGCCGAAAATAAACGACGGCCAAGTGTAGATATACGAATAATTACTGAGCGAAAAACGTGTACAAATAGAGATTTTCTCAAAGTTTTCATAAATATAAGTATCTTACATGAAATTATCTGGATTTTGAGAGGTACTTAGAAAAAAGGATAACAGGTGTTGGTATGATTTCATAGGATCAAATAGACACTTGACATTTGTCCATTGATAATCATTGAAAAAGGAATGAGTTTTTAATGAAGTTGCTATTTTTATATATCATTCAAAGATAGCTGACATTCTGAACAAATATAGAAATTAAAATAAATAAAATTAGGTATTGTATCAATTTAACAATATCGTCGAATAAAAAAGCTGACTGTTTTTTGTTTACTTTACTAAATCAATTTCCATTGGATCGGTTGAAGTTTTCAGTATTTGATATAGTTAGTTGATATGAATTTCCCAAATAATTTATTTCAACTGATGATTGTTCGAGATTTGACACATATTCGATAAAATTTTCAAGAAACTATGCTTCCTTCAGTCGAATATGTAAACGACGAAGAGTTAAACAAGATTGATATTGAGATTGCGTAACATTGGAGGAGGAATAAGAGTTTGATGATCGATATTCAAGCTTAATACTATTTCCAAATTCGCTGCTAATATGAAACGAAAGAGATTTAAACCTAGATTGTGCAGAGAAGAATTGATGAATACATTGTTTGATCATGTCCATTTGTTATTCTATTATTTGCCGGAGGAAAATTTTAACAGGTAAATCTTTCAACAAATAAAAAGACAACAAATTAGAAGAAAATAAAGGATTAATATCTTGTTCATGGTCTATGCGGTCACGTTCGACTTATATTCTTCTTGGAACTCGCGTAATATTTTTAAACAAGATAATAGTGAATGTACGATTGAGCCAATACACTTCGTGA
>OENT01003215.1:0-13998 GCA_900239685.1 Rotaria macrura | reverse complement strand
TAACGAAGCGCATCATTCAATAATAACTTACAAGAAAAGCAAATCATCCACATCCACCGAAATTTCCAATATTACACTATTCTGCCGCAATAAATACTACGCCTTTATAAGATATTAGTATTTTCTCAACTCCCAGATTAAATAAGCCCCTTATCAGCAACTTATGTTTAAACGACGAGAAAAAGCTCACGCGAAGAGCTGCGTTTCTGACCAATACAAGTACAATTGGAGAAAAGTAATAACGGATTCAAATTCCTGGGCCCTGATAATCTATTGCAAAGTTCCATCAAAATAGAGAAAGGAGTTAAGATAAAAAATCTTACTTTTCAGCAATTGAATTTCCGGTTGTCCCGCTTTCTGGCGAATGGAAGCTCGGATCGAAAAATTAATAAAGCATTCGAATTTCCTGTCGTGAAGTGGTGTTATTATTTTGATCACAATTTGTAAAGGTCTAAGAAAAAGCTACCGTTTGTTGTATTTTCGTGATCATCAGTTATATTGCTTGGTGGATTTTTTTCATTTGGTTGCTTTTACGGTTTGGGAATAATTCATCAGGTTTCCGCTTGGTAAATAGAACTCACCGGTATTATTTATTCATCCTAATTTACATTGCATCTCAAGATGTGTGCCGAAGGAGGAGCTTTTTATGTGATTCCGGTCTGTTTCAGTCATTTTATTTCTCCAGGAATCAGACAGTGATATTTATGACTCTATTGCAGAATTTCTTCAGTCGAATACAATGTAAGTCTTAAGGACTGTTATGGCTGTGTAGAGTTTCCGTCGTTTAGAAATTCAATGGATAAAGACAGAATCACATAATTGTTTGTCTAAGAATATTTTTTTGTCCAAAAATCTTAATTTATCTTTAATCATGAACAATCCAAACTTGAGACTTCTTATGAATTTTAAGACTGAATAATATGATTTCAAAACTAGGGTTCTTTCAGGTTTCGAAAAAGGGATGAATAAGTGTGTGACCCGTAATTAAGCTTGTTATAAACACTAAAAAGCAATTTCAATTGAACTAAAGATACCCAAAAATGGGTAGAAATGAAGATTTGCAAAGAAAATTTGAACGCCTAAAACTTTCTTCTGAGATATTTTGAACACTTATTATGGACTTTTTTGTGAAACATTCAAGTGTATCATAACTGTGGAAACCTTTAACAGATTCAAGAACACATGGAAACCGATTTCGGTATTCTAGTATACTTTTTCGACACGCAGCACACTCGGAAACCTAAAAGGTTTGCAATGAATGACTTCGGAAACCGGAAAGGTATTCTCCCAAACCCATTCGGATACCAGCTCAGTTTTTCTGGTAATATTGGTTTCCTACAGTACCCTAACAGTTTCTGAGGACAGGGTTTGGTTTCCCACAATAAGAAAAAGGTATTTCAGAAAACCTCAAAGGCATTGAATTCGGTATTGTAGGAAACCCCAGGGTTTCCGAGACCTCGGAAACCTAAAATGTTTGTTCGAAAACGTTTAAAAATCCTGCAAACCCTCTCGCAAACGTTTCCAGGTTTCCAACAGGGTTTCCGAACCGGTTTGGATTCTTTGGGAAACGGACTTTTTTAGAGAGTAGGCAGCCACTAACGGATAGGCATCTGCTGTTAATCAGTGGTAATAAATATTGTTTCCGATCTTATGATGATCGAAGTCTTGAGATAATTATAATTTATATTTCTTGAAAACTGAGTTATAATTAGTTTAAACAGTGTGATCAATGGAGACAAAACGATTAACACTTTATTCCTTTTATGAGAGAAAAATAAAATAAATTATAAAATAACTAAGCAATGTCAAGGGTGGCTTCGCTATTATTTTCTGTATAGTATAGAAATTGAGCTAACCTTCGTATGATTCAATACAAATATTTCCATGGGCCATCACAGTTCCGAAACAATAACTGATGTACTGATTCAATGCAAATATGAGCATACGAGAACAGAGTACGGTCTTATTTATGCTTTATCAAAAATCCGAGTGAAATCCTACGATTACTGTGAAAACTGGATCCGTATTTTAGTTGATTCAATCCAACGAGCGTCAACGACGTATTCTACTTCAACTACTCGCAAAGTTCTTCTATATGAGATCTCGACTTGATCGATTTCTCTCCTATCATCTACCTAATATTCTACTGATTACCATTAGAATAATAACATTAATCGATTTTGATGCCATCGTTTTTTTCTGATGTCAAATTATGTATCTCTTTAAAATTTCATCTAAAACAAATCTCATTTGGTAATTCTAAAGGATGGGGGCGCATAAGACGCGGTTTTGGGCCATCGTTAACTTGGGTAAATTCATGGTTTACTGAATGCAGAATTTTGCGAGGAATCGTTTGGTACCAAAATAAAGCTATTTGGGATGAATTTAGACGTACTTTTGCTCAAAATATTGATGTCAGTTTTTGTACATAAATGCATGAGTCACGTATAGAAGTATGAGACATGTATGTTTTACCTNGTTTTTCTGATAATATTGGTTTCCTACAGTACCCTAACAGTTTCCGAGGAAAGGGTTTGGTTTCCGACACTAAGAAAAAGGTATTCCAGAAAACCTCAAAGGCATTGAATTCGGTATTGTAGGGAACCCCAGGGTTTCCGAGGTCTCGGAAACCTAAAAGGTATATTCGAAAACGTTTGAAAATCTCGCAAACCCTCTTGCAAACCTTTCCAGGTTTCCGATAGGGTTTCCGAACCGGTTTGGGTTCTTTAGGAAACGGACTTTTTTTAGAGAGTGGACGTGTAGTTTCGCAGCCTTATTGAAATGTCTAATGGTTTGCATAGGTTTTATTTCTATATTTAAATACATTCGGGAGAACTTTCTGGACATTTCAGAATGATTCACTGTTCCTTGTTCGAAAATGACTAATGGTGTCACTTCTTTGGGGCAAACACTAAGCCAGACCATGAGCTTTCTTTTTTGGAAATTTATGTCTCATTTTGATGCCACGTTTTTCAGCTGCTTCATCTAGATTGGCAGCCCAAATCCGTTGATTGCGGGAATTATATATGCCTTCAAGATCAACACGTTTTCATCTGAAAGTAAGATATGCATAGTGTTCTCTTTTCGAAAGTTATTACCGACCGAATTAACGAATTTCTCGTTTCCTTTCTTGTTTTCCCGTGAGTTTTGGTTCAATTTTCATCTTCGAGACATCGAGTCACAGTTTTTTTCGATTTTTGATAAGCACTTGATTTGGATATGTTGTATTCCTTAGCCAAACATCGAACTGGTACGATCTTCTTTTGATCAAATTTGTGCGTCACTATTGGAATCGTTTTACTGGTTAAAGAAAAATGAGAACCCCCGGCGGTGTAGATAACTCAATAGCACGAGTGTCACCGATCATCCTGCATTCGATGTTTTTATGGTAGCTAATCCTAATAACCCATTTAAATCACGAAGGATCTTGGTAAGATCATCCATCGCCATTTTCGTATTTACAAAAACCCACTCGTTGAAGATCTCTACTTTTCATCTTATAACGAGAACAATAAAAGTTCGAATGAAATACGAAATATAGATTCCTGTAAAGGATGACAAGACGTCTCGTTTGAAAAATAATTAACCTCTGAACGAATTAATTTTGAAGGAAAAGATGTCAGTAAAAAACTGAGAGGCTCATTTCCTTTTCTGAAAGAAAGGATTATACGGTCCCTAAATATCTTAAAATTTTGTTTGCTTGCACGCCAATCAGATTTCATGGTAGCAGTCTGGAATGTCCCCGAACAAAATTTCTCTTCAAAAATGTTTCCGACATTTCGTTCTTGCGAAAATTTCTCTTGTTAAAATGCCAGCGATAAATAGTCCGTAAAGATATTGTCCTTCGAAAAATGTCTTTCATTATCAAAATTCGCTTTCTGTACAACAGTAATTACTCTTATTCATAAAATCAATCATTTGATATAATCAATAAAAACGAATATAATTCTAATTTATTTTCCGTTCCCGACAAAAACAACGTTCTTTTAATAGTTTTTCTGGATTAATTTGTTTGCTGTCAAATAGTTCATATGATTCTTTCATACTTGTTCAGCAATTTTGGCTTGGGTAGCTTTGCGCGAGGTTTCATTCCTCTATTAATTTGAAAAATTAGGTTATGAATACTCTGCATTTCTTTTTGAATTGTATCAATAAAGACCCACATATGTTCGGATGTTTTTTATTAAAACGTACTGTGACTCGGCTATTAAACCCTATAAAAAATATCACGCGAAACAACGAATGTTATTTAAGTGATATATTTTTTGGCCTTTATTGAGTTATTGATACGCTAGTCGTATCCCTTATGATAGACAATGAAAATATGTGCCGATTTATTTCTTTCCTTGATGCGTCATCCATATTTCACTAATACACAGTTCAACACCTAAGACTAAACAATAAGGGGCATTTTTATAGCAAGGGTCATTTTAGCGAGGGACATTTGCATAAAACACAATGTGACGTGGGACATTTTTTCAAGGACAAAATATAGGGGAAAACTTTTCCTGAGGATGAACAACCAGTGACATTTTTGAAAGGACATTTCTTTCTGCAACATTATAGATCCTATTTGATTTCAGTATGCACTAAACCAATAAAAATTCAGCACTGGTCAATACAAAAAGTTTGACTACAGGCAATCGCCATCCAGGAAGTCGAATCCATGATCAGTTTTTTAGAAATTTGGAGATCTGGTATTCTAAGAGTCAGGAAGAGTCTTTTAACAAAAAACTGATTTTTTCCTAAGTAATATAAGAAATAACTCATGTTTCCCATAGAGCAAGTAATGTCATTGTTCCTTCTGGTAAAGTACCATATTCTTATATTGACTATTGAACGGGAGATAAATGGATCGCGCTTAACGGATATTCAGATTTTTATTATCGATGTCTGCTTAATCAACTCAGATGTATATATATAATATTGAGGATTCAACGAAGAAAGAGTCGACATCAATGAAAATGAACTACACCAAGGAGGCCACTTCTTTATCCAACTGTCTACTACATATACTCAAGGGAATAAAATTCAAAAGAGCCAGATAAGTAGCGGTATGCGACATCTCTGTTTTGAGATGTTTTTTAATATAATCGCAGTTAGACCATCTATTCGTTTCTTCCAAACTGCAATTTTGAGCGGTTTTGAATACCGTTGCTCACCACGGTTTTTCCAGACGCGCTACAGTAAACCGACTGCGGTATGCCAGACCATAACCTGTAGCCTAAAGATTTCAGATATGGTACCCTCCTTGGGGTATTGGAGTGAACTCTTTCGAGCTCCATTTTCACTTGTAGAATCAGATGAGTTGAGTATCTGTGTAATAATCGAAAAATTTGGCAGAGAAAGTGGAGTGAGACATGTTCATTGTTCTTACACATTACATTACACTTCGATATGCACAGCGGTTTCTCACAACAACGTCGCGGTTTTCGAAACCGAGGTTCAAATATTACCGAACGAGGTTTTTCAAGCGGGGTCATCTAGCGGCATAGTGCATTACGGTGTGAATACATGAAAGCGCGGTTTCTAAAACGTTATTAACCCGGTTATAGAACATTGCCATTAGGCCACATAATATCTCGATCCTTGTAGTTATATCGTTTGTGGTTGACAGTACCGTAATCAACTTTATTTTTATATCTTCGCTACTTCCTTTAAAAAAATGAGTCCTCTACCATATGTTAATTCTGTTGAAACATTATGCGTTAACAATCAGCCATGTTGATTATCGAATAAGTAATACAGTATTATTGTGATTCGACTCTTATGCGTTCTCAACAGAAACAGATTGAAAGATAAGTAATAGCTACCGCATTTTTATCTGTCGGTTTGTGAAGTTTCCACCTATTCAATTTGCACACGAATTGAAATATTCTGTATTGTGCTAGACCAAGTGTCTTCTGGTATCTAAACTAAAAACGGGTATGACAATGAATCGATGTATGTCAAATTAATAGAATTCCTTTTTAAAAAAAGTCAAAAGCCACCGCAGTTACGATGCAGAACATAGTGGTTTCTAAAATTGGTGATAACCGTTTTATTAAACACAGTCATTACAAGGGAAGATACCGCGGTTCATAAAACCGGGGAGAACTGCTATATTTGAAACCGCAATTAAGGGTGTACATAATAAGGTTACTCATGAACACTGTGCAAAAACCACTCTGAGCCGCGTGTAACATTCCAAGCGGATGACACATATACCCATAACACTGTTGTAGATGGTGGATGTGTATCCACAGAGAGGGCACTAGTTTAAGATAACGACTGGTTAGATGAAGGAGATTGATATGTTCGGTGCTCAATGAACAAGTTTGCAAGTTCGACAAGTTCACTATTAATAGTACGAATAATGCCAGAAACTTCTGACTATATGGCGTCCTTGGATGAAAGTGTTCTGCTTAAATTAGAAGCGATTGTTTAATTGTGATTTCTGTTGAGTTTCTTGACGAAGTGTAGAGCTTTGACCAGATATTTGTGGTTACAGAGAATCTAGTGTCTGTTGGAGGCGACGGATACTTCCAGCATGGTAAGACAGCCGTGTCACATATCCAAGATTTAGGAGAAGTGCTCACTTCTCCCGCGGGAGATGTGCATATCTAAGGGAAATTATACATCTCCAATGGCAGATGGCCACATCTCTTGAGTGTGGGTGTAACGTCTTTTGTGGGAGATGCGGCATCTCCCGCGGGAGAAGTGAGCACTTCTCCAAAATCTTGGATATGTGACACGGTTCTGATAAGACGAAGTCATCGATATATGAAGAAGCCCAACATTGATTGGCATCATCGGTTCCATCATTCCGATATCGATGTGTGTAGAAATAGCAGAGAAATAGGTATTGAAATAGTACGAAGGTCTACACTCTAAAAATAGTTTTTTTAACAAAGCCCCGAAAAATGTTTGGTAGACTTGAAAAAGCTTGCAAATGCATCCAAATGCTCAAAAGACGATTTTTCAATTCTACGAAACCTTTAAAGGTTCTTCCCCTGGGCACACGGGAATAACCTTTTTCTTGTGAAACTTTTTTTAAATTCCGTAGAGCAAAAAAGGTTTTTTAGAAAAAAGACGAAACCTTTAAGGTTTCGTACTAAATTCTAAAGACTTCTTATTGAGCTCTAATGGTTTCGCACTCAACCAGTAGAATTAATACGGAACTTTAAGGCTTCGTCTTTTTTCTACAAAACCTTTCTTTGCTCTATGGAGCTTAAAAAATGTTTCGCAGGAAAAAGGTTCTACTCGCATGTCCATGGGAAGAACCTATAAAGGTTTTCGTAGAATTAAAAAATCGATTTTTAAACATTTGAATGCGTTTGCAAGCTTTTTCAAATCTACCAAGCCTTTTTCCGGGGTTTGTTAAAAAACCTATTTTTTTGAGTGTAGTGGATGGAAGAAGAGGTTCAATAACCAGATTCGCGAATTATGACGATTTCTGATGATTGAGATGGTAAGAGGATGGCTATAACTAGTGTTTATGTCTATATCAAAAATCACGCCTGTAAAAGTGCTTGGTTAGTCGTTTATATGAAGAGAGCAATAGAGAGAGAACAGATACGTTAGTTGTGAATAAAATGCAAGGTCTTCATAACAACGACATAAAACTAGGACGAAACAGCATCATCATAACAGCATAACAACAACAGAAATATGGCCGTTAAGACAACAGTGTTATGGGTATATGAGTCATTCGCTTGGAGTGTTACACTGCAACTTATACAGGCTATCGAATCGACAACGCGGTGCTCTTCGATGAAACCGCAGTTTTCGTAAACCGTTTTTTCTGTGAATAGTATTAACTGGCGATTACTTCTAATTTTTTAGTACGTAAATGAGATAATTGCAAGGAAAATATGAAATAACATGATCATCGGTAGATATAATCAATAAAATCTTAAAAGCATAACCAATGCATCGTTTCATAGGACTAAATTCACTCTAACACAAATTAAACCTTTTCCAAGCGAAAGAAAGCGTAAAGTGTAACTGTTGATAATTGAGATCAATTGTCATTCAGAGGTGAGGTTTCCGAATAAAACTGTTTTTAATTAGTTTCCAATGAAATCCCATTCTATCGGAAAATGCTCAGTGAGCCTGAAGGACTAGCACTAGTTAATATTCCAGTGACACCGGCTAAATTCCTTTATATAATTGATGAATTTTCTATATACTTTTATTTTTAAAAAGATTTTTCCAACCAGCAACAAAAGTAGACGTCCTTTTTGTATACGTTTCAGGGCGCATTCATCAACGACATTCGAAAACGTTAGACTAGTTTCACACTCTTCATAAATGTCTTTCATAAAACCATTTTTGACACTTAATAGTGTTTCTAACCGTTTCACTGGCTTATAACTCTGAACGTATTTTAGGGCAATTTAACACATGTAGACATGTGTCAGATTTTCGAGAGTCTTTTAACTAACGAAAACAAAGTTCTAGTTCTTTTACGATATCGATACACTGTTACCATCTTATATGACTAATTCATTTCGCTTCAACATAAATTTATGTATTTGAACGAAGCCTAGTAGTTCAGATTCGACTATGGCAAGTATAAAGTAGAAACTGAGAATTAACCAAGGAAATTATACATGTTCATCTAAACTGAATACCACAGATACATCACTAAATAATTCAGATGACATAAATTACAAAATAGTTTGGAAAATAGTTTAGGATACTTGAGACAAAAACGCTATTCTGATTATAACAAGGGATTTTGTAGATTACCAGAAACTAAGGAGCTTTTCATGGCACACATGATGTTAGCTTTAGTCACCAAAGAATATATAAGGAGATGGAGCGCACACAAACTGTATCGAACTTGTTGTTGTTGACACAGAAAGACAGGCACTTAGGATTATAGGTCCTGTCGAAACTCCAAAATCTATGATAATACTCACAATCCTTGATAATTTCATAAAATCTCAGAAATCATCATTAAGAAGCATCTTCATTAGGAGAAATCGCGATTCTTTAACTTTCTTTAAAAATCTGAATTATTTTATGGTTCATTTCTGCCATGGACTTCACCGGAAGACGCATATGAATTACTTTGTAATTCAGAAAACACATAATGCTAGAAAGTTACTTATAGTGAATACAATTATTTTTCTTTTTTTTCATAATTCAAACCAGCCACGTACCGCCTGGTAAGAGAAGTATTTTTAACCTCTATCCAATGTATGGTAGGTTTCTGGATCCGTGGAATTCGAATTTGAGCTTCATTTGCCATGAAATTGGTTTGAAAATTTCAGAAAACAAGGGAAATTAGTAAGTTGCAATTTTTGAGGTGTAGGCTTACTATTTTGATCAAAAAGATTCGATGAAAAGAGAGAAGAAATGAAATAATTAGTTTTTCTATTTGCTACGCGTCTCTCAAGATGCCGACTAGAATGAGCGTTTGCTTTATTCTCAACTTCACCGCTACCTACACTTATGCAAGTGAAACAAATTAGTTGATGTGTGAAGCTTGTGGCATTCTCACTTTAGAGAGCTTTCAAAGACTAGAGAGGAAATATTAAATCGTTATTTTATTTATTGGTGCAGCTATAAAATTTCTGACCGATGAATGGAGCCCACCTCGATCCGTTCTTGACGTTTCCTCCTAGAGCTTCTTTCATGTGTTGTAGGAAATTCTCTTGGTTGGGCTCAGCTTACTTTCGAATGGGCTGAGCCCTCGCATGGCATCATCGCTAGTTTTATTGAAGCTGAACAGCAAAATTCTAGAAAATTGTTTAGCTTGTGGCCTGATAATAATAGCTTGTTTCAGAATCGTTAGCATGAAAGTTTCCCTTGTTTATTCAAAATGATGACTAATTCAAGAATGCAAATATAACATTAGATTGTTTCAAAAGCATGAAATGATTTCGGATTTCGTATGAAAAAGAATGATTCGAAATGTGATTGTCTCAAAAAGGGTATTTTAGAATTCAAGTAGAAAAAGGTGTTGGACGTTTCGAAATCCGTTTCTTACCCTCAAGAATCCTTTTGTGTATTTTCGTACAATGGGAAACCAAATAGATACTTTCAGGGACGTTTCAAGTGTTTGAAAACGTTTCCGTCAACCACGAAAGACTTGCGACAGAGTATCCGAGTGTGTAATGTGATTCCAGGAAAATGAGTTTTTTTTAGAGAGTAGGGTGATCTTTCAGAATTTTTGTTACTGTAGACGGACAATTGACGGAAAAAAACAAAAATTTCCCTGACAATATCCTCTGAAAAAGCCTTTCATCTGAAGCTACTAAAAGCATCTTCTCGATGCTTTGGTGTAGTTACTCCTAATTTTTGTAAAACACTCACTGAACAATTTTATTGTGTTTCTCGTGCCGAATTCATTTTAGGAAATAGTATTCGATAGTCAAACACGATATGTATGCCTTCTTTTTGAAAATTCTCTTCCGGGGTGAAGAGTCACCATAGGTACGAAGGATGGTGCTGCGTTGACTTTTTCCTTTGGTCACCTGTGATCAAATAGCTTTCTGCAAAATATAAATTTTTATGATTTCACAGCGGTAATCGTGATCTATGCTTCCAATCGATTAGTTTTCCTTTCGTCAGCGTGCATTGCTTTCTAAGTAATTGAAGAGGAAAACACGCACCAAATTTCATGCGAATGAACAGATTTTACATAAAAAAGAAAAGTAATCTCGTTTGCTGACTAAAAGTCAAAAACGAAAGTTATTTTGCAAAAATCTCAGAAAAACGTCTTATTGCTTGACGAAAAGCTGAGAATAAATCTTCTTTCTCGAAAACGTTTTGAGTAGAAATCAGGTTAGATGAAACTGTAACATTGTGATTAAAAAGTTAAAGTGCAAAAATACTGTTTCAAGGCATGTGTGAAGCAAATTTAATTCAATCTTCCCGTTGGTGAACACCTTTCATACGCCTTTCCATCCAACACTTCGCTTCAATTGTTCACGAATTCAAAACGGGGTTTCGATACAAATGGAGTTCAAATATGAACTCACCGTCTAGGATTACAAGTACGACATAGATGAAACCGGTCTACTGGAAAAATACGACAAAAATCATCAAATTTCTTTATTTTCTTACATAGCACTAGATTAAAGGTATTTCGAAAACGTAGAGTGTTTCTATAAAGTTTGACCGAAGCAATTGGGACCAACAAATACGAATAATCAATTAGTCTTTCCAAATTCCACACTGAAATCTTTCGCTTTTCACGTCTATTGGATAAGAGGAGAATGAAAAATAAAGCAAATAAATGGACAAAACAGATTGTAGATTTGGATCATGGGATTACGATTACCTTTGGACTAATTCGATGTAATTCTGTTTTTTCGTCCTAAGGTTTTCTTTTATTAGAACAAGACTAAATTTATCAATTTTAAGACCAGGTACCTTCCAGGGCGAAAGGTGACAAAAGTAGCTGTTACAAACCCTTGGACACGTAGACCGAAAGCAGGCCGATACCCTCTAGACCGGTTTCACACTGATAATAGACGGGTAGACACCATTCAAACCGGTATACCGGCCGCTTCCCGGTATCAGTTTCATCTTCGATATACCAAATCGACTGTGATGAAAGGGGCATTTCGATTGCTTCGTACACTGTAGAAAGCGCACATTAATATACCCTTTAAGGGTTTATGAAAATGCAGCGTATAATAAACGGAAAAAGGGTTTATTATACGCTGCATTTCCATAAACCCTTAAAGGGTATATGAATGTGCCCTTTTTTACAGTGTAGCCAAGAAACACGGCTTCGGAGCCGACGAATCTTCGATTCAAACATATCACCTAGAATGCCGCAAATGGACACATTTTTCAAAAGACTCGATTTCGAGGCATATCAAGCTCAAGTTCGAAAACCTACCCTTCCGTAGCCCATCTTGAAGTATTTTCGCAGGTAAACATATTACTATCCAGTACCGACTAGTACCTTGCATTCTTTAATGATCGAGATATACATGTTAAGGAAGAACTTTGTTTCGTAATACGTTTTTTGGAAGAAAATCTCAAACAGAAGTGTATTAAATTGTGAAATCAGGCTCTATTGAAATCTTAAGAGAGCGTCCATGAGACCATTGAGCATCGTGCTATATATCAAAGCACTCCTCAAAATATACTTTTTTGATTTGATGCTCCCATCCTGCTTACCATCATCAAAAACCTCTAAACCTAAATTTTTAGAGCATTTGGTTGATTTGATGAAACGCAATCCTTGTTTTATTGTAGAACGCTCAAAACGAAATCAGAAGAAAATTATTTAAAATCATCTATATAAAGGTGGCTATTTCTGTGACAAAAAAATCTATCTAAATGTTTAACAAAATATACCAACAAATAGTGAATTAGAGTCTTAATATAATGCACTGCTTACATTTTACGCTTCACCGTACTAATGGTGAGTTATTTATGAAGTAATAAACCATGATGCTCATTTTCAGTAAAACAAAATGAGCCCAATTTTTACAGTTTGATAGCTGTAATTCGGCGATTTTAAAAGATCCCATAATGATTTTCGTATATGTTGTACAACCTTGTCTTCTCTACAAAAAATTTTAGTTTTTGTCGAAGAATGGCCGACAATGTTGACCATAAGAGAGTCTTTATAGACAAAAACGTTTTTTTTCCAAAAAAAGAAAGGTTTGAGAAGATTATGAATTAGTCAGAGCTCTTTCCGTATTCGTAAGATATATTTCAATCAAAACTTTTTCTCTCAAAAATCATTGTTTTTGGGTTTTTGGTGCCAAATGTCTGCAACAGGAAATAATATTTAATTTACGACTTTCTAACAATTAGCACTTTGTATGAACGTTCGTTAACGCTATAAGTTTTTGGCACGTTAAAAATCCAAGCACCCGACTAATATTTGTGGGGGATTTCAGGGGTTCGATTTTCACTCTTTGTTATACTTTACATCTACCTCAGCAGTTTATTAAGGATTCTCGCCAGAAACAAACCTTTTATTTGAGATGTTCGTGACACAGACTACAAGAAAAGCGTGCTTTCCACAATTATGAATGGGTGTGATTCCTGTTTCAAATATCACGTTTTTTGTTAATTCGGTTTTAGTAGACTATGAATATATATTGCTGTTCACACAGGAATCCTTAATCCTTTCCAACCAGATGTTGCCATCGGGCAACATTTTGCCTATATTTCTAGAATGGCTCACTTCTAGTAAAGATATAGAAATTTTTTACAATTCGATGGTTACTGCGACACGTTTCTGAGTATTCTCATAGTTTCTACTCTCTAAAAAAAACCGTATCCCATACAACCCGGAGAGGGTTTCCGATTTTGTTACTATCTGAAACCCTTTAAGGGTTTTCGAGACACGGTTTCCGAGACTTAGAAAACCAAAAAAGGAACTGAAAATTTCGTTCGCATACCAACCTCAGAAACAGATTAAAGGTTTCCGACGTAGCATTGTTCCCGATCTCAAATGAGAACTACCGGATGGCTATAAACCAGGTCGATTGTTCTGCACGCCGGATCCTTCCAGGGCAGGCAATAAAGATGCGGGCAAGTAACTGTATCCTGCAGGAACACTTGAATAATCGCTGGAACCTAGCAGCACCACTCCGCCGGGAAACTTTACATAAGTTTCTCCAATGATTTCCACCGATTCTTGCCGTAAAACATAGCAAGTTGGTAGAAACCCCTACAAGAACTTGGCAAAGTTGTCGCCATGGGTACCACTCACAATTTACCACCGATTTCACGTGCTTTTCTACAGTATACGGTCACTCTACCACATCTTCTCCAGCAGTTCCTGCAGCATCTGGTTCATGAAACCACCGAGTTGGGATGTTGAATCTAAATAGAAATGAAACAGTTCTAAGCTTTCAACTTTCAAAATCGAACTCACCATTATTCCTAGTTCATCTGTCGTTGGATCTAAATAGAAATTGAACAGTTGATCAGCTTAAAAGTATTAAAATCGAACTCACCATTACTATTTCTTCATCTGTCGTTGGATCTAAATAGAAATAAACAGTTGATCAGCTTAAAAGCATCAATATC
>OENT01003214.1:0-14000 GCA_900239685.1 Rotaria macrura | reverse complement strand
TTCATCCACTCGAGGTCCCGTATCGAATGATGTATGAACGAATGAAATCCGAGCGAGGCAACTGAGAATGTTCCCTCGTAAGTCATTTGAGATAATTAAATAGCTATAGCAAAGATTAAATAGCTATTGAAAGTTTTAAATAGCTATAGCTATTTAAATACATACTCACTATGAATACAACAGTAGAGAAGATTAAATAGCTTTAAAAGCGAATAAGCAGCTGCACTAAGTTTAAATAGCTATAGGAGTGTTTAAATAGCTATGTTGAAATTAAATAGCTGTTGTGTCTTGTAGAGATATAGAGAAGAGAAGCATTAATTGAAGAATTAAGTAGTGAAATCTTTCAAAATACGTATCCTCAGAAGAAAAAGTATCTCTTTTGAGAGTGACCCATACAAAATGATAGAAGCTTTTAAGATGTATCAGAATATAGAATTCCTTGTTTTTTTAAAGCCTAACTCTATAGTGACAAAATATTCTGAAAACTAATTTTGGCGACAGTGACATAATAAAATCTGTGAGAATATGGATATGAGAGTATTATAATTGTACTCGATTTATTTTGGTATTTCATAAACGTAAAATAAACCATAAATAGACAGGATAACCAAAATTGCTTCACGGAATTTCTAAATATGTAATTTGTGTTAAAACAATATGTTTGTATGGTAAAGATTTAACTTTAGTATGGGTTATGGCTTTTGCTTTCCAAGGGTATATAGTGCCTACTAGTTCAGTACACAAATTGAATACTTTTATATCGCTTTGACCATTCATAATTGTCATAGAGTTATTCTACTAAAATAAAACAAAAAAACTCATCAATATTTGTCATTGATTCAAGTAAGTAACTTCTCTTTTACAAAAGAATACAAAGTATAAATGTAGACATAAAAAGTAAAAATACTTGAGTGGAAATGAAATTTTTCATTCGATACGATCCATTCGATTCAAGTATGTATGCCGAATAATTTAATGGTAAATTAAAACCATTCCGAAAAATACTATAAACTTGTTCGACTATCGGGCGCTTATTACATCCATTTTTATTACAATGAATCTTCATTACTAAATCTTGCTTGTTACCTGGTGATTGAAAAGACTGATCGATAGTGACTTGCGTTATAGATACATTTTGGCATGGATATGCATTGCTGAAGCTTATTAAATTATTTTCACAAACAGAGCTATTTTGAATAAGTTGTGCATAGCAATATTGATTCCATGGGCAAAGTAAATTATTATAACAAATGACTTTCTCAGTCGATGAATGGGTAGTGAAAAGTATCGAAGTTATTTCTGTTCTTGCTTTTGTTTCATTGATTTGTAACCACTTCGGCGAACTCACAGTTTCACGTATGAATTCTTGATCACAATCATCAGTCGTTGAACAATGATAGTTAATGAAAGTCAGTGTCGCAGTCGGAAGAATTAAAAATGATAAATCAAGTATTAATGATTTATCAATTACACGTGTCTTTTCATCAAGAGTTGCATGAATATACGATGTTTTGAAGTTTATCGTAAGAAAAACTGTGCAATAAGTTGTAGTGATATTGACATCTGTAGTAGAACAAGGATTTTCAATTGGATTTGAAGAACCAAATGCCATCGGGCCGATCGAACACGAATGAGCACAACGAAGTGCATTCGCTTGATTGATAATTTGACAGAAGATAGTCATAAAAATTAGAAGAAAAAATGCTTCTGTAAATAACTTTATCATTTTAGCGGACGAGTATTAGAAAAAAAATTTATTTCACATAAAAAATATGATACACCTTAACTCTTATGTGTATCTTTGAGAGGAAAGGTTTGTCTTCATTTGTTATCTCTGCCGTATTAAAGCATGATGAAAACTATCTCGATTTTGATATAGCAATGATTAGCATGGCATTCCTATTAATAACTATGTATTTTAGTTGATCTAGTCTTGTAACATCAAAGAGCATGATTTTGATGAGAAGCTCAAAAGTAAATCTTCGTGATGCTCGTCTAATTAATCGATGCTAAAAATTTTGAAGTATATTCATTAACTTTACGATTTTAAATATCATCGTTCGATTAAACTATAGTATGCTTCAATGGAAGTATGAAAGAGTCAACTTCATTCGTTTACAATGCAATAAAGAGTTAATCCAAATCGAAGAATTTCAAACTTTACCATTGATAATCTTATCATCGATGTTGGTCATAATTTTATCATAAGTTTATTTTGTTTTTCTATTTCTTTTGTTTGTCATTATAAGATAACACAAATTTTGAGAATGACAGAAGTTATTCTCACGAGTTTCATCGTGAGATTATGTAAATTTCATTGAATGAAAAATGTGCATCAATTTTGCTATTGTTAAAATTTGTCCTACATCTGATACATTTCAGTCATCCAAAACTTGTTCTGAAATTTCCAATACAATCTATTTACGTAATCGCGAATAATTTTCCCGTTAATATGAGCTATACAAAATGAATCGTATCATTTTTCGCTTGAAGAACTTCTGGATTATATTTTTATCGGTTTCCCTTGACATGGATTGATCTATCTGCACAATAGTGAATCAAACTATAAAGTATTCGAAATAATTAATCGAATCAGTGTATTTTTCCATTAGGGAATATTCTTTAGATACATATTTTTAAAAAGGCAGTTTTCGATTAAAATTCAAAATCCTCTCTTACAATAAGCTAATTTCTAACAGAGCATTTAGTGTGATTTTTGTTTCTCTTACATGTTATCCTATCGTTAATTAAAGTGCATTTTGCGAAATTGATTGTTTCACATGTTACTTTATGATGTCTATAGCATTGAAATCGGAATAATTTTTTTCGACTCATAGAATGAAAAAACAGTTGTTTTTAAATCATCCACTATATGGCATAAACCGCATATTTCGATGGGCATTCTAAAGCTCGTTTTGTTGAATGATTACAGTTCACATCTTAGAAGCGGCACAAGTGTTTCACTTTATGTATACAAGAAAATATTTCTAATGATTATTTTATAAAGCAATAATGTCTTTCGGACATTTTTTTTATTGATTTTTAAATGTTTGAACCTCAGAATTGATGCATAAAGAAAGAAAGTAGACTGTGTTTACGTAGGTTTTCTCACGTATCATTATGTTCGACTAAAAATTGTTTATATAATGGTTGTAAAAGTAACATTTATCCAACCTACTCATTATTTGTAAGATTTTTCATGGGCAAATGAAATGAAAACCATTCGTAGATCATAAAAAGTTTTTGTTTTCAATGTAATCTTTAGTGATGAATTAGAATAACCGTATCGATCGAAAATTCATCTAAATAGAAGATCTTATTTGATTCTCCCAAGTATTCTAGAAGTAGAAAATATTTAAAAGAATAAATTAAACGAAATCAAAAACTTATTAGATTACTTGGCTCCTACTGTATGACTTGATTATATGAAAAAGCGTCTCTATCTGTTAGCGACACACCGTATGCAAAGTTCGATTCACACGTCTATTGGTCGATTTTCTACGATGTACAGTATAGTGTAGTATATTATTCTTTATTACGCTTGTTGTTTTTACATCATTACACAGATTTAGTTAATTGACATATGTACTGTGATGACGTTTTTAAGAGTGTAAATTTTGGTTGTTGAATGGCCACTAATACTGATCTTTCTACGCAAGAAGCAACGAATACTACGAAAACAATAGCAGAAATGCAAGAGGCATCAAAATGGAAACCATATTGGGATGAACATTATAAATGTTATTACTGGTCAGATGGAAATGAATCGGTATGGTCGTGTAATGATGATTAGCTTGTCTTTATTTTTAACTTATATTGTTATTTTTTAGACTTGGGAACCTCCAAAAGGCTTTATTGAGCCATCCACACCTTCAGATGCATCATCTTCGAATAGCAACGAACAACAGGAAAATACAATTAACAGTAACTATGCGCTATCTATTACCTATGCTAATACTCAGAATGATCTTCGATATCAATCATATATAATGCCGCCTATTATAACAAGTACAATAAATACTGGCAAAAGATTTGTTGGACAAGATGGTCGTGATCTTCGTCAGCTATATCATTATTTTGATTACAATACATGGAATGAAGAATTAAATCGAACTAATGGTAATCAAAAGAAAAAAGTAAAACTAACTAAAAAAGAACTTGATGTTATAAAAGCACGTCGAGCTGCAATAAAAAGAAAACATCGTGACAAATGGCTACTCGAAGATTAAAATGCGTTCTTCTTGTTTTTTTTTGTTTAGGTTTTTTCTGTTTATCTCGGTGATCATTTTGATTTATTTTTCATTACTAACAGTAGAACACAAAGAACATTGGTGCTAAAAAAGTTTATTCTATTCCTTTTTTTACTGGATAAGTATGTTCTAATGAACAACTTTGTAAATAATGAACTAAGTTGTTCTTTATTCAACTAATTATATCAATAATATTCTTTAACAAAAAATATCATGGTTACAAACATAAACTATAGTAAGAAAAATCAACGATCTTTTAAGACCAATCCGTACTGGATTTGGATTTTGTCTAAAAAAATGAATATCATATTGTATATGAGTTTCATAGTAAAATAATAAGCTAGAATGTATAAATATCAATTAAAGTTCATCCATGTCATATCCGTTTCGCTATAGAACCATGCAAATATATAAAATTGTTCAACCGTGTTTCTTCATGCCAAATCAATTCGTAGTTTATTTGTTGTTCAACAATGTGACGTGCACAAATACATTTTAGGGCGGAAGGTTTTTGATATTTTTGGAATAGAGATTTTATTTCAGTCTTTCTTGCACGGTCGAATGGTCTCTTATCGTATTTATTTCGACAATCGACATGAGCGCCGGCATCAATCAATAATTGAATGATTGATAGTGCACTTTTATCAGTACTTGGAGCAATAGTATGAAGAGGTGTATTACCACTCAATGTATCAACCGCATTTATATTGATCCAGCGATGACCACAGTTGAGTAATAATTGAGCCGTGGCGAAGTTCGGGAAACTGAATAGAATCAAATAGGAAAAAATTAATCTTATATTTCTCAGTTGAAACATGACTATCAGTAATATGTATGATATACGTCAGATAAAAAAGATCTGTCTGAACAGTAAGATAGTTTTGGGCAATGTTGAGCTTCTTGTTCAAATGCAAATGCAAGTAGCGATTTTGATGGTCGATCGATTTTTTAAAACTTATTAGTGTACTTCATACGAGGATTACTAGAAATGATATTTATCTGCTTCTATCATGCTTTTTTTTGTGAGTAATTTGGTCGAGAATACTAAGTCAACGAATGCTTACTTGAACACTTGAAAAACTAATAGCATGTGAAATCTTTTAGAACTACTCAGATAGAACCCATTCGATATAAAACTTGAGTTGATATTAAAATCATCATTTAAAATTTGATTTCTGTAATTATTGTTACAGACAAATATATTATTCGTTACACATTACACAATATTTTACACTGTTGTGGTTTTTTTCATGTTTAAAATCACTAACTTGAGGACTTGCTTAATCTCGTTTGCTCGATAGTTTATATCGCGATATGTTTGATCATTGACAGATAAATGTAACAGTGTTTGTCCGCAACTCGTTTTACGGTTTTGACGACATAGATCATATATCCATTGATATATTGATTGGCGTTCAGCTTTATTTATCGTATTTTGTTCTACAATCTGTTGAAAATGAATCGTAGAAATAGTAAAAGACATAGAATTTATTAAAAACGAACAACAATGTGCTGATCTATTAATATGAGAAAAAATACGTGTTTACCTTTGTTGCAACAGTCACAAAACATAGAGCATTTTTTATAGAATGATTTGCATTCATTTGTTCTGAAGGTTCAAACGTTAAATGACATATTTGTACGAAAACTTGAGGAGGAATTGGCACATTAGTTGCTATCATTTTACAGAAGACCCATACGAAACGATGTAGACTTGTTTCATGATTCATACTTTGATATAGACGAAAAGCATGTTCCCATAATTTAAGACAAAGCTCAAAATCGCCCTGTTCAATCAGTTTTTCTCCAAGAATGAGTAGTGGTTCGCATACGGTCACGATTTTCTTTGGCACGAGAATACGTTCTCGAATCATTAATGCTTCTATGATTAAACGATCATTGTCATGTTGAATCGCATCGAATTCTTCGATTGTTTGACATTCCTGTTGGAAATTATATGCAGCCATTGGTGTCAGAATGACTTTTGGATAGTTTTTTTCCTGTCTCATTTTTAATGACTTACGAATTAACCCTATCATTTTAAAGTATTGTGGTTGATTATTACTGTTAGTTCTAGTTGGTATAATGAATGAACAACCAATGAGTTCCAGTTCTTCAACACATAGATCGTTTTCTGCAAGATCTAAAAGATAGTCGACAACGTTCAAATGACCATTTTTGAATGCTAACATTAGTGGTATTTCTCCAAAATCATTTCTTGTATTAACCGACGCACCAGAAGAATGTAATAATTGTACTGTGTCTAAATGACCATGCATAGCGGCACATCCCAATGCTGTGTCATTGTAGACCGGTGTTCTATAATCTATTTTAGCACCCTTTTCAAGAAGATAGGCAACTATCTTTGTTTGACCACTGGCTGCTGAAAGCATGAGACTATTATATTTGGGATGATCGTTATGCCTCGTTCGATTTATATCTACATAACCGTTTTCAATTAAAAATTCAATCGTATCAAGACGTTGACTAATCACAGCATCAATCAGTAATGGATTTCTCGGGCCATGATAAACACTTGCTCCTCCTACTTCAATAAGTATACGTGCCAATGTATAATGACCTCGGTTACAAGCACACCATAATGCGGTAACGTTGAATACACGGTTTCCGTTCATGTCACAAACCATACCTGAAAGTTCTACTAAGTTTTTAACATCAGAAGAATGAGAAAGCAAGACACGTGTCACGGTATCATGTCCATGCAAAGCGGCTAGCATTACTAAATTTACGTGTTGATTATCACGTTGATATAAGAACTTCAGGGTCTTATCAATATCAGACACTGATTTTAAACATGTATCAAGTTCATTTGATTGATCACCTTGATAAATTATAGTATAAAGTTCATCCTGAATAGTTCGAGGATCCATTTCTTCAAATAACACACAATCGAATGGTAATCTTGATAATTATACTAATCCAACCAATGTCTTTTTTCTATTAAATTCAAGTAGCTACAGTTGATACATGTATATAAATATGTGTTATGAATATGAAAGCTTTACAAGCGTATCGCATTCGAACGCGTAATGAGTTTAGATTGATTTGATCGAAATGCAATTCAATTTTTCAGACTTATGAGGATTCGCAACTATAAGTCCATAGCAATGGATTTAACGAAAATATCAAAATCTTGGAAGATATTGATGAGGATGAAGACCAAAAGAAAGATTCTTTTTCATACTCAAGATAAATCTTCATTGAATTCTTCCATTCTACATCATATAAACCGGCTAATTGAATTATAGATGATTCTTGTTGATAGATATGGATACTATTTAGAGAACATAATTTCTCTGTATTATTCTTTACATTAAGAAATCTTTCTCCACTTGTCAATTTTCGATACTTTCGTTCCTAAATATTTGTGTGCAACTCAAGAAACTTTTAGTCTCTATTAGTACTTTCGCGGCAATTAATGATTTTCTCTCGAATGTCAGAGCTATCAGATACGTAGCATGCAACAGAAGAATGGCAAAGTTCACTCTCTGAAAAATACTTAACATTCTTTTCCTATCAATTACTGGACTCTCAAAATCTTCCCTACCTTGGAGTATAATTAGTACATCTAGTATAACTATTTCTGAAATTTTTTATTGCTCATTCAAATTCATTAAGATACATTATATCAAAAGGCCACGAGAGGTATATCTGTTCAGACTTCAACAATAAGATAAATGACACGTGTGTTATTACAAGAAAAATATGAAATCATGTCTAGGCATTTCATGCTAACACTTTTCTGTTTCTATCAAAGTATGATAGGCTCTAGTCTGACCTGTCCTGCTTACACGATGACCATTTGAATGAGTTAGTTAAATCACATTTTAAAATTTATCTAGAACTTACAAGATATTATTATTTTTATTAGTCCTGCTCAAACGTCTGAAATTCGAATTCTAACATTATTATAAAAGAAGCGTACAAATCTATTACTCTCAACTTTGAACTCGGATACATTAGTCATGTTAAAAAAAAAGAAAGTAAAAGTAAATAAAAGATATACAGATCTTTAGAGGTTGCATGACAATACAACAAATTTAAAACTATTGACATCGAGATCGTAACACATGTTCTTTTTCTCATTGTTTACAGAATTGCA
Source organism: Rotaria macrura (assembly GCA_900239685.1). Taxonomy (NCBI): domain Eukaryota; kingdom Metazoa; phylum Rotifera; class Eurotatoria; order Philodinida; family Philodinidae; genus Rotaria; species Rotaria macrura. The sequence goes on along the minus strand of OENT01003214.1, from coordinate 5,627 downwards.
TTCTCCAGTAGTAAAATGTACATGATTGAAATTCAGTCAGCCAATGGGTTCTATTCGATTTCAATATTATATACCATCCTTTCTTCGGATCGAGTGTATGCAGAAATTAAATGTCCATGATCTGACTGAAAACTTATTACCTAAAGAGTGCTTTCGCTGAACAACAGCGAAAACTCGATGATAGTGATAGGAGTTATGATAATAAACTCTGTTGATGAGTTTGAGGTCGCTGTTTTTGTTAAAATTGTATTGGTCAAAAACAAAAAAGCTAGAATAAGTAGTGTTAGATATATACTAATAAAACTCCATTATTGAGCAAGCGTTGAGAAACATGTGTGTTGTTGCTCAAGATATTCAAAGTTAGACAAGGTTCAAAATCAATTCCCTTTGATATCTAAGTCATTCGATCCTAGAGCAAGTTGGCAATTAAAACATATTCAATTCGAACTAAGGACTGAAAATATGATTCGAATTCTACTGAACATTTTACAGAAATATCGGAACTTTCAAAGTGTCATACATTAGCATCTTTCTAGAAGTGGAATACGAAGAAAAAATAACACATTCTTTATAAGTCATAATCACGAAACAAAGTTTCAGCATTGGTAACACAATAGGATTGCAGTCATTGATATTATAAGAGATAGACAGAGCTCACTTTGAACAGTATATGGAAATCTATATCCTCCTATTATCTCTTATGAATCATTTTTTGTAAAGGTTTTCAATCTGCTGAAATTCTTAACCATATCTTGTTATACGAGTAAATTTCAATCGATGTTTGAAATATTAATTTACATAATTATGATAGTTGGATGTAACGGATTTCTATTTTCTTACTTTGAATAATATATTGATATTCTTTTTAGAGACGGCTGCAAAAGCAGAATTCAACAATTGTCTATCTAATGCATTTATTGTTCTTATGTTATTGCATATTCCCACATTGAATTTATTTAATTAGTTCAATGTTGATTTCATGCAAACAGAGCACTCGTCAATCTGTTCAACCTTATTGAATTTCGAAATTAGATCTGAGAAAATACTCAGTGGAATAAAGATAATTTTGTCTGCGGAAATTTAAAAATAAACGAGTAAATCAATACTTTCAGTCAACTTGAGACTACCCATTAAAACTATTGAATCGTCTTGTGTGACATAAAGACTTTTCTAAATGTAGTTTTTGAGAAGAAAACTTTAGATTTTTCCTCTGTTTGTTTTGAGTTAGATACCCTTGCGGAAATAGAATGCAGACGGTGATCTTTATGACTGTTATATTATTTGCTTTCAAAAGTAAATAATTAAACATACGTTTGAATACAGAAAATATGTGATAACGAGATTAAATCTTGAATAAATCAACCAATCAGATATCCTGTTATCCATCGTAGACAGAAACCAAGACAATTCAACAGGTAACCTAATTCATAGTAATAGATCACAAACACAAAAAGCAAGTAATTGATATAGACATAACGAATCTGCTCATTTTTTACTGGAGAATACAATTGAAATATAGTCAAAGCTCATTCTTTTACGTTACTAGTAGTACTGTTTTTGTTGGTAGGAGGTGTTGATTTTGAGAATTTTTTTTATAAGCAATTCTTGCATGTTCCGGACCATCGTTTGTAATTCGTTGATACAGTGAGTACTCATTCAAATAAGAATTCCATGATTATTCCCATTTAGTGTGCGCTAATGTTTATGATTGAGAGCACTGCGTTTTTATGCGTATAAGCGATAACGACTTGTTCACGTAACGTGTGATTCCGCCAAGAAGGTTTTTGTTTTGTGAGTCTCTTCGTGGTCCAATAAAAGAAAACTCAGGAACCGTCTACGTCTAGTATTGCAGAGAAGAGTGAGCGGAACAAAATCAGTTATTTTCTGCTTTCACACAATATCGTGATTCTCAAAAACAAACAAAAGTTTTATTGGTCTCAATCAAAATTCCACCATAATACAGCACATACAACTTTTATTGTATTTCAGAATCACGACACTTCATGGAAACAGAAAATGCCACATATTGTTCAGCTCACTTTTCTCTACAAGACTAAATTTACACTGTCCTTTAGTTGTACTTTGTTCAAACTCCAAGAGACTCCCAGAACAACTGAATCGTGAGGTACACCGACAGTTGAGCCCCCGATAGTTGAGCCCCCCGACAGTTGAGCCTCCCGACAGTTGAGCTCCCGACAATTGAGCTCCCGACAATTGAGCCTTCATTGATGCATAAGGCAATATACAGAATCAACATCTACTCATGTGCTTAGATGAAGTTTGAAAATGCTTTTAAACCTGCCACTTATCATGTTGTGAATGATTCCTTGATACTTGCGTCTACGAATACGATGACTATCTCTACAGAAATGGACAAGTATTCGCAAATATCTATTATGATGTCTAGCTTAGAATTTGTCGTCTGTTTCGACGATAATTTGTGGAGCCTTCATTTCGAAACAATCGACGTTGTGCTCCTCGCTTTTCAAATTCGATGTAGAAGTGTTTTTCGAGATTGAAGTATCGGCTACGTTGAACAAACAACTCATCAGAATGCTGGTACAGAGCTATTCAAGTAGTGTTATCCATGATCTATTTTCACAAGAGAGTTGCACATAAATTTTGTTTAGTACTGAGCGTGAGGAAACCCATGAATCTATCAAAGACTTGAAAATTTAACAGCACGCGAATTCGATAATGGCTGAACAGTAGCAAGCTGCGGTTGCTGAATTAAAAAAGGGAGCGAAATACGAGCTATCGGATGAACAATGATAACAGTTAGTTTCAACTTTTCATTTAATCTCAAGCGATTTGTATTTTAAACGAGCAAGAACTCTATTTAATTTTTGATACAAGTGTAGATTTATTCAAATAAAATTATCTTGTTCTATTACTTTACTTTTTTCTTGATACGAGGCTCAATTGTCGGGAGCTCAACTGTCGGGTCACCGAATCGTGACGGTATCAAGAAAAAATGAATCGTTAGGTAGACAGGTCGATAAACAAAAACGAAACACTAATCATCATTGTGAACTAGCATTATACTGAATTCTTGGTGTTCTACTTTATGTTAAAATAATTCAGAAAAAAAATGATAAAACTCTCGCAATTAATTCGGTAAACATTATTTTTTTTTATTCCTTTTACTCGCCTTTCAAGAAAAAGGATTTCTGTAGATTCTTCAAGACTAAAATCCATTTTATATCGAGACAACGGTATGAATCAGAATTAATAAGACGTACAGGCATCCAAATAGTGATTCATAACATTATTTAGTTTGGAAAACCCAGTCATCCTGATAAATATAATCGAACATCTCTTACTTTGTCAAATTACACGATATGTTGTCGTTAAAAGACTTTCATAGCCTCTTGCCATGAATCTGTATCGACATAGACTTTGAAACGCTACATTAATATTTCATAATATATAATGCCTATTCGTGCTCTTAATACACTTATAAAACATTACCGTCGTCAATACAATCGATAGTCCAATGAAAACAACAGAAACTTATTCAGCAATGGTGTACACAAATGCCTTGTCACTATTGAATAAAGATTTCAACTGAAAAAATAAGATATTATTATTTCTTAAAATACATGTACCAATAGAAAACAAGCAACTGGATTTTCGGCAGTCTTTCTTTGATTTGGCGAACGATTTGATGACATATCAAACAGATATTATTTTGAAAGGAACCCCACATTTTGATTGATTGTAAATCTTAACTTGTGATTTGACTTTCTAGTTTTTTTATCGTGTTTCACTGCTTTGATTTCTGCTCGATAAGATAAAGAATACTTAAATAACCCCATGGGATATTTTTGTTTCAAATGTTTATAGCATAGAAATAACTCGGCACCTATTCAGAACAAGTAACATGGCCCGTTTTCGTCCTGGTTCCAATTACTTTACAAAATGCTCTCCAGTTTCAATAAAATTTGTAAAAACACAACAAATATTTGTATACCTCGGCATGAGTTTGACTTCAAGCGAAACAAAAAATTATTTGAGATCAATGGTTCGGAAGCACAAATGCGAAAAATCGTCATCTTGGACGAAATTGAGTTAAATACATCGATAATGCAGCCAATGGCTAACTTTATATCTTCATGCGTTTGCTTTTGGAAAACATACTTTGAAATGAAATTGTTTACGACCTTCCAGACTCGAGCAGAAACTTACTCGATGTTTCTTTTCAATCGCGATAAAACTTGATTTGATTGATCAACTGTAGATATCATTTATTTCATTTTCGTATCTGCATTGATCTCAAGAAGAATGTCAGACACGAGTCAGTGATGAAGAAAATCTTCCAAAAATACGTCCTAATTCAACAAAAATCTTTTAATCACGATGACTTTTAGTAATCTCACTTTATTAGCGTCTCGACAAGAACACTAATATACACTGCAAGATTAGATTTATAACCGAACAATTGACAATTATTTTTCACGATTCCCTTAATCAAGAAGTCCTTATTTTCAAACAGCATGAAACGAATAGCTAATTATTCTACGATAACCTGTTTGAAGACTGAATTACAGTTTATATAATTTCGCATTGGTTGCTTCAATATTTTTCTTTCTCAAATGAAAAAAGCAAGGAAGAGAAAATATAATGGAAGCAATCAAAACTACAGAACGAGTAAAAATGTCAACAATGTGAAAAAAAACGTTTTTCGTCGAAAAAGACCTTTCATTAATAGAAGAGAAAGCATTTCAAAGTTTCTTATGCTATAAGATTATTTTTATTTTGGTAGAAGATGAATTCATGCTTATTGAAAACAAATAGATAATAAACAAACTTAGGTCATACATTTATTTAAAAATCAAACAGACAAACCACTAGATTCATTCATACGACAGTGTTACGATGAAAATAATCGCTAGAAAATTGTTTCCTTGCGATAAATATGAATTTTAATGCCACTTTGTTAACTACAAGAAAGAAAAATGAAGTTTGATTTGATTATGGAAATAAAAGTTAACCTTAATCAATTCACTACGAGGAGGTATTATTTCAATAGACTTTTTGAACGCCATAGGTTGCGGTTGCTCAGATGAATTTTGACGTCGATTATATGGGATATGTTTCTGTTGTTCAATTTTTTTCTCAAAACTATAACTTGAATCGCTATTGATTTCGCATCTGACTGAAATTCGTACGTTTACTTACAATTCCAATGCATCCTTTACGTGTACGCCGAGGCGTTCGGAATGTTTTGATTGTTGTTCGTGGCAATCTTCAGGTTCTACTTGCTCTAGTTCTTCTATAGGTATCAAAAGACAAAATAGAAATACGGTGAAATAATTTTGAGTATTATATTGACATACTCAATGAAGATCGTGTGGACCTATCTACTTTGTCTAGAAACATAATTCTTCTTAAATATTGATATTACAGAGAGGAAAAAATACCACTTTACTTTTCTTTTGTTTTGAAATTCTCACAGATTCTGCAGCGCTAATTGATTGACTTGAATCCTTAAAGAAATCGAATTATACGGCTATTGTGGAAAATTGCAACACTCACTGATGCCGATTCATTTGTGAGTTGAGGTTCAAAGCTTTTCAATTCATTTGTAAGTTGAGGTTCAAAGCTTTTCAATTCATTTGTAAGTT
>OENT01003213.1:0-14003 GCA_900239685.1 Rotaria macrura | reverse complement strand
CCTTTTACGAAACCTAATACCTACGAAACCTCAAAGGGTTTCGATTTCGTTACAAAAAACGGAACCCTTTAGAGTTTCGTGTGGCACCTTTTTTTCTTTCAGTGTGGTATTGATCAAATTTCTCTGAAACTAAGAAAAATTCATCAAATCTTATCAAAAAAAGTCATCAAATAGCATCTAGATATGCCTATAGTTTAGGCAAAAGAGAAAAATATTGAATCAACCAGGAAAAGGTTAATCTATGATTTTTTTTACAGAGTAGATAAATTTAGAATTTCGTTCACATAAGTTAGCTCTCTATTATTTCATAATTATATAAGAATTCGATTCATTTTAATATAATGGCAGTTTCTCCACACTGAAAAAAAAATGGTCACATTACCGAAACTAAAAAGGTTTCGTGGAAGCTAAGAAACTTAAAAGGATTTCGAGTTCGTTGTAAAAATCGGAACCCGTCAAAAGGTTTCGGGCAAAAATACGAAACCCATCAAAAAGATTCCGAGATGTTTGGTAAACATTTTTGGTGGTTTCGAATAAATGTACGAAACCTTTTAAAGGGTTCCAAATTTTGCAACGAATTCGAAACCGTTTTTTTATCAGTGCATGGCTTCGGTTTTTCTAGCTATTCATATGAAGGCATGTAACAGCTCCAGTTCAGCTCTGTGGAGCTGGAGCTCAACAACAGCTATAAGCAAAAGAAGTTGACCTTCCGAACAACACCCCATTCCAAAACTCTTCAAGTGCTATCCTGGGGCAGGGGTACCCTTAACTCTTCACGCACTATCCTAGGAGTGTACCCATAACTAGGGTTGGGAAGTTACCGTTACCGACCCGTTACGTTGCAAGGTAACAGTAACGGAAAATTTACTAGTTACCCGGTAACGGGTTATTTTTTCTGTCACCCGATACCAAGTAAGGGGTCGGTAACGGTAACTTCCCACCCCTAGTTATGGGTACACTCCTAGGATAGCGCTTGAAGAGTTATGGAATGTGGTGTTGCTCGGAAAGTCAGCTCTTTTTGCCTATAGCTGTTGTTGAGCTCCGGCTCTAAAGAGCTGGAGCTGCGCAGCTGGTGCTTTCGCACCCCTATTCTTGAATTCGGTCAATATTTTTTCAAAAGAGTTGTATGCTATTTATATAGAATTTCGTAACGGATTTACAAACAGATTTTTATGCAATTACATTACACTACAATGTGAAACAAATTGACGAAGAAGCAAATACGTTATTATTCTCTCGTCAACATATTTTTCTCCTATGAAATAAAAAAAACAGAATTTGAAAATAAACTTGATAGGATACTCAAATTCCTTATCACTTTTTAAACATTTTTAATTCAAAACATTTTAACCCCGTCGGTACCAGCGTTTAAAACTAGGTTAAAATGGATCAGATTTTGATATAATTATCACATAACCGAGAGCCAACTTAATTAAACAAAATTCTATATTTACTTACCTTGAAAAAAAATGATAGATTAACCTTTGTCAGGTCAATTCAAATTATTTTTCATTTTTGTCTAACTTGTATATATATCTAAATGCTATTTGATGACTTTCTTTTATCAGATTTGATGAATTTTAAGTTAGTTTTAGAGAAATTTGATCAGCCCTAAATAATAGAAGACGATTTCGTATGAATTACAAAACAACTCCAATTATTCCATAATAAATCCTTACCAATTTGAGTTTATCTCAGATAAAACCAACCAATTCCATGCTAGCTATTATCAGTTTGAGTGAATTTCAAAAATATCCAGTCAAGTGAAACCAATTTCTATTGACTGCACATTAGTTGTAGTCTATCCCTTGTATTCCCAGATCAATTTTAATCAATATGAGTCAATTAGAACATATTTCTTATGATTTTTAGATGAAACCTTGCCAACTAGAGGAAATACCAGGCAATCTCACATAATTTCTAGGTGTCTTCAATTGGTTTTAGACAGATCCCGACCAGACCCAGACCGATTCCAATCGATTCTACCCGATGCCAATTCCGATTCGTACTGATTCTGATTCCGATTCCAATTCTGGCCGATTCCGACCGATTCAGATTCCGATTCTAGAATCGGAATCGACCAGGATCGGAATTGTTGCATCCCTAATCGAAATGGTATAGATTGATCCAAAATCACATCATATCTTTTATCTATAGAAAAACAGATTCCTAGATCCAAAAATCAGACAATTAGGCTTTGTCAGATCAGACGAATCCGTGCAAAGCATCTAGGTCTCAGACATCTTACATCAATTGATAGTGAGATTTTTGTAAATTCTTACTGTCATAGAAAACTTTCTATTATCAGATTATCAGATGTCACAGAGCAGCAAGATCTATCAAAAATCTTAAAGTAAAACTTGATTTCAGCCTTATGAGACGATGATATTGCGTACGATTTCTTGTCTGATCTTACAAAATCGAATGCGAAATCTGGTGAAATCTTAATATTTGATTTTTCGACATGGGGATCGTTGTACATCCGTATTCAAACATCTTGTAAGCAAGATCTTATCATGATCTTGAAAAGATAGACTGTATCTGTATATTTTGATTTTATGCGATAAATCCGTATCTAGGATCCTACAAAGATCAGTTCAATGATTCTCACAAGCCAAGATCTTGGAAATTTCGTCATTCGGTATTGCTTTTCCCAAAGTCTTACACAAAACGAAATGATACACCACTACCTTACCAATATATTGTTTTAAATCCAATAATTATTTGCAACTACGCGCAAAAGTTTAACTACATAAAAGCTTGTACTTCGTGAATATTTCATAAATTTAGCAGTATTAGGGACGCTTGCAAATGAATGAAATTAAAGTTATGGAGAACAAACAGAGAGAAAAGGATTATTGCAAAGAAAATGTATAGAGTACTAAAAAATTATTGTAGACTAGTCCGGTGTGAGTTTTTAAAAAAATTCGTATATTACAATACTCTCTAAGAAAAACCGTATCTAATAAAACCCAGAGAGGGTTTCCAAGTTTGTTACTATCTGAAAACCTCAAAGGGTTTCTGAGACATGATTTCCGAGACTTCGGGAACCAAGAAACGAAGTGAAAAATTCCTTCGCATACCAAGCTCGGAAATGGATTAAAGGTTTCCGACGTTGCATTGTTCCCAATCTGAAATGAGAGTCAACGGATCGGTATAAACTAAGTCGATCGCTCTGCACACCGGGCCCTGCCAGAGCAAAAAATAAAGATGCGGGTAAGTTACTGTATCCTGCAGGAACACTTGGATAATCGCTGGAACGTAGCAGCACTCAGACCGGAAACTTTATCTAAGCTTTTTCCAATGATTTGCACCAACTTTTGTCGTAAAACACTGCAGGTCGGTAGTATTTAGTTGAAAAATGCGGCAACTTTGTCGGCATGAGTACTGCTTCCGATTTGCCACCGATTTCACGTGCTTTTCTATAGTATACGGCCATTCTGCCACATCTTTTCTACCAATTTCTGCAGTATCAGATGGATGAAACCACCGACTTGGGATGTTGAACCTAAATAGAAGCAACAGTTGATCAGCTTTTAACTTTTGAAATCGAACTCATCGTTATAATTTCTTTATTTGCTGTTGAATCTAAATACAAATAAACAGTTGATAAGTTTTTAACTTTCAAAGGTGACCTCATCATCATTATTTCTTCGTCTGCTGTTGGATCTAAATAGAAATTGAACACTTGATCAGCTTTGAAATATTAAAATCGAACTCACCATTATTTATTCCTCATTATATCTAGGAGCTACGACACAAATATAAGAAAAAATGACTTTCTCTTCGACTGATATGACAATCGACTTCATCAGACAGAAGTATTAGGTGAAAATACTGATACAGATATAACCGATCTCATGATTCATACCATGAGAAGTGACACGTTTTTTCGCAGAATACCAAAAATACAAAAAACTTTTTGAGGATTCTTTTAACTAAGCGCATCATTCAATAATAACTTACAGAAAAAGCAAATCATCTACATCCGCCAAAATTTCCACTATTGCACTATTCTGCCGATATAAATACTACGCCTTTATAAGATATTAGTACTTGGTTAACGAACCGATTAAATTAACCCATTTCCAACAACTTATGTTTTAACGACCAGAAAAATTTCATACGACGACCTGCATTTCTGAAAAATACAAGATCAATCAAGAAAAGGATAAACGATTAGAATTCCTGGGATCCGATAACCTATTGCAAATTTCCATGAAAATGGAGAGACGAGTTTAGGTAAGAAATCTTACTTTTCAGCACTTGAATTTCCGATTGTCCGGCATTCTGACCAATACAAGCTGAGATCGAAAAAATAATAATGGATTCGAATTTCCTGTTGTGCAGTGCGGTGTTATTATTTTGATCACAAGACAGAAAGATCTAAGATAGTTACTGTTTGATGTATTTTTGTGATCGTCAGGTATATTGCTTGGTGGATTTCAGTTCATTCGGCGGGTTTTATCGCTTGGGATTAATTCATCAGGTTTCCCACGCGTCAAATGGAACTCACCAGTATTATTTATTCATCCTACTTTACATTGCATCTCAGAATGTGGGCCGAAGGAGGAGTTCTTTATTTGATTTATGTATGCTTCAGTCATTTTATTTCGCAGGAATCACACAGTGATATGTAAAAGTCTAGGGCAGAATCTCTTCAGTCGAATCTAGTATAAGTCTTAAAGACTCTTACGACTGTGTAGAGTTTCCGTGGTTTTGAAGTTCACTGGATAAAAGACAGAATCAAATATGCGTTTCGCTAAGAATATTTATCTGTCAAAAATCTTAATTTATCTTTCATCATGAATAATCAAAAATTGAGACTTCTCATGAATTTTAAGATTGAATAATGTGATCTCAAACGTACAGGGTTCTTGCAGATTTCGAAAAATAGATGAATAAGTGAGTGACCCGTAATCAAGCTAGTTATAAACACTGAAAAGCAATTTCGATTGAACTAAAGATACCTATAAATGGGCGGAAATGAAGATTTGGAAAGAAAATTTGAACGCCAAAAACGTTCTTCTGAGATATTTTGAACCCTTATTATGGGCTGTTTTGTGAAGCATTCAAGTGTTTTATAACTGTGGAAACCTTGTACAGATTCAAGAACAGATGGAAACCGATTTCGGTATTCTAGTATACTTTTTCGACACTCAGTACGCTCGGAAATCTTAGAGGTTTTCGAAGAAAGACTTCGGAAACCGGAAAGCTATTCTCTGAAACCCATTTGTATACCAGTTCAGTTTTTCTGGTAATATTAGTTTCCTACAGTACCGTAACAGTTTCTGAGGACACGGTTTAGTTTCCGACATTAAGAGAAAGGTAATCCAGTATAAAAGAAAGGCATTAAATTCGGTATTATAGGGAACTCTAGGGTTTTCGATGTCTCGGAAACCTGAAAGGTATATTTTAAAACCTTTGAAAATCTCTGAAACCCTCTCGCAAACCTTTCCAAATTTCCGAAAGGGTTTCATAATCGGTTTGGGTTGTTTAGGAAACGGACTTTTTTAGAGAGTATGATGATTGATATCTTATTATGAGAAAAACATTCCAGAATTAAAGATTTCAAAGCGAACGGATTTTCGACAAACCTTTACTCTTGTTTCTTCCAGCGGTAATTTTCTAGAATATTTCAGAAATAAAAAATGATGATTTCTTTTCATTTCTAGTTTTTTATATGTTTATATCACTGGATACAGATATCTTACATACAAAAACATGCACTTGATGCAACCATCATCATAGAATGCCTTTAAAAAAATCAAATTAAACCCTCATTCAGCATCACTATCAACAAAAAGACTATAAAAAATTAACATTTGACGCGATTAGACCTCCATATTATTAACAAAAGTGGAGAACATCGGTTTCTCTCTCTTCGAACTCACGTAAATAGGTATATTTTCCAACTCTTAAAATTTCTCATACGAATCGAAAACATTTTGTTGCATTTCCGTAGCTAGTCATTTCTTGTTATAGTGTAAAAGGGAATTAATATCACATTACATGTTCAGATAAGGATCCATCACTATTAATTATAAATTAGATAACTGGATTTTGACTAAAGATATTGAAAATCTTAATCACTAGTACGAAAGATGCAATCAATCTGTGTAAACATTAGCGGAAGCTGTCACAAAAGACCTGATGTCAAATCCAAGATACTAGACATCTACAGCGAACATCGAATTATAGATATTGCACATAAATGTTCAAAGTCTGTTCACATTTCTGTACTTTGCTTAGTCACCAAGATCTTGCTTATAAGATGTTCGACTATGGTGAGTGAAGAGAAGATGCTCAGATACTCTATGTTATTCTTGTTGGATTGAAATCAAAGTAGCTAGAATGAAAGCCGAAAGAAGATAAGAGGGGATTAAATTAATTATTTATTTAGAAAAAAGATAATATACTCCAAATCAGCATCAACCTCGAAAGATCATCATTATAGCTTGATAGGATCAAAATGATTGCTCGTGATGATTCTGAGTTCATTGAAAGGTGCGAATTGAATATTGTTTCAGTCAGAAAAGATTCATCTGATCTAACTGGGAATCAAACGTTAATTCCAAATATTTTATTTTTAATCACAAAAAAGAAGTAAACAATTCTATATTTTGTCTCATCTATTTTCTATTCAAATAGCATAAACGATTTAGCCTTCTTCACTGAAAAACAAACGATAAAAAAGAAAGTTTTTCAATTTGCTTTTATTTTCTTTATGAAAGAAAAGTCGATGCGAACAAACTTTTGCATCATTTCTCTGCCGAAAATAGATCTTAAGTTAAAGTGGCTGCTCTGCAGAAATCATTTTTTCTTAACGTAAATGAGTACAAATCGACTTTAGTTTCCAATTTAAGTTTCCACTGATGATGATAGCTTAGTACGATTCACCGAAGCATGAGCTGTTTTTTCACCCAGCGTTCAGTCCACTTTACTGATATCCATGGCTATAATTAATTACTATCAATGGTCACTGGGTATGGATGGCAGTATGTGAAGAGAGCATTGAAACCAAACCGATCATGACACCCGACACTTCCATACTCATGCATATCGTAGAGTCGTCGTAGATGCCCCAGTCTTCTTGTCAGATGCTTTTGTACGTATAAAGATATGATGATGTTAGTTTTAATCTTTGCGGATTGGCATGATAATCTTTAAGAATAGTTAGCAAAATGTTTGAGTGCTGCAAACCTTGCAGGATTCCTTAAAGCACATAGTTTCTGAGGTTTTGTAATGGTGTGCCGAGCAACCCGAATTTCGCACCATATGACCTTCGCCAGTGCTCATGCCACTGTAAAACATGTTTTATACTTCTTTCTGAAAAGTTTCGCTATCTTTTGAGAAACTCAAGAAATTCTACAATATCTAGCCTCGTTTTTCTACGATTCCATCAATATTGGTGAAATTCTTATTGGTGAAGGGTTGGGATCCCATATAAATGTGTACCAGTTATCATGCAAAATAAACTCTAGCTTCAATCATTAAGATGCTTCGTCATGCACGCATTCCTTTCGATTTTGACAGCGAATGAATTGAATTTAATCGAAGCAAACAAAATACTGATAGAGATACAGTAATCGAGTAACTAACCACAGTAACCATACGAGATCGGAGTATCGGGATAAAAGTAGTTATTTGTGAATTACTGAATAAAACAGAAAACTTATTCATGCCAAGGAGAATCTGTTTTCAGTAATAACTGGTATTTATCCATGGATACATTAGTAAAAATGGAATGAGAAGATAAAAATCTATGCATATCTACTGGTATTTTTATATCATTAGACTTTTAAAATTAAAATATTTCAAAAAACAGCGAATATAACAAACTAGCTAGACAGGAACCAGTTAATTGGATGTCTAGTTAGCAGAGTTGTTGTATATCTAGTGTAGGATGATCAGATGGTAACTCTTAGGCAAACATAGAAGAATAGAAGTATTCGCTTCGGTGCAAATAATAGGTGTATCGAAATGCTCATTTGTCAGGAAATCGTGAGTAGCATATTCTTTTAATGCCTGTTTTCTTTTCTTTCAATCACTTGCATAGGTGGGAGGGTTAAGTTTTCTAAATGCCTCTTCTTTAAGACAGTATCGGTACGTTGAAATATAAGAAAATTATTTAATACCACTTTCATTTTTATAAGCAATATCTTAATATGAATTTGACATGCATCGCATTCGAGAATAGATTGGGTCTGCAGTTGCATATTCTTTTCTCTGGTTAATTTCTGTCTAACTCAAACCATTATTGAACTTGGTGTTTCCAGGTCTCAATACAATAACAAACCCTACAATGACCAACATATATATTAGAGTCAAGGATTTCTTCGTAAAACAATGCTAATGATACTGAGTTTTATTTAATCATAGTTTTCAGCGAATACCATGTCTGTTTCTTTATTTTATATTACTAGATACGGTTTAAATGAATACGTACATATTTTTCAATCATTCACAAAAATAAAATTAAATATAGTAAAATTGTTATTAAATTTGACAATCAATAATACATAGTTTATTGCTGTTAGTTTTCTAATGATCAACAGAACAGCATCGCCTTTTTCTCACAATTTTTATAATTATTTTTCGAAACGTTGGTCCAGCTAGAGTATAAAGATAAAATGGAAGGCTAATAGCCATATATGAGAGTACTCCAGTAAATGCAAAAACGAATCTATCAATAGCAAGTTGTAGGTCAGTGTCTACGCTTCCTTTTTTTTCAAGCGTCATTGTTAAATATAAGGCCTCAGCAGCAGCAGGCAACGTTAAGATAATATAAGCGCATACTTGAACAATTAACATACGTGCTAAGCTTCTCATCTTAGCTCGATCTGCAACTTGATTTCTGGCAACATTTGTGACACTAGGGTTGATGTTTGTAGTAAACGCTGAATTGTGAAAGACATCAGTATTCACACGACGTCGAGAGTAACGAATACTATGAATAGTTTTCGAACCAACAAAAAGTATTGCACAGTGAGGTATTATAATAGTGATTAACCCATAAGATATATTCTCAAAATAACGACAAGTTTTTGAGCCAGCATAGCATTTGATGGGAGGAATAGTAAGAAAAGCTTCATAACAGATAGCATGAATTGAATGATAGATACCGAATACGATTAAAATAATACAAATTGTTCGTGTAGAATTCTTGATAGAGCTCATCTGTCGGTAGCGTGCATTCTGACTAGATTGAAGAAATCGATCGATTGTAGCAGCAAGAAGAAAATAGGAACAACTTGTTTGGCCTAATTTGTTGGTATACGCCTGAAACTTACACAAAGCAGTATTGTAAGATGCTGGATCAGCTGTCCAACCTGACATTAATCGACCAAGCAAACCTGAAGTAAGTGATGCTAAGCTTGCTCCTGATGCTGCTAAAAAATAGCGAACTGTTGGTACTTGGTTTAAAACTGGTTGAGATAAGACAAGTACATTAAGAGAATTGCCCAGCGTTCCAATAATAAAAATAATTATCGTTAAATAACGATTGTTATCACCACGAGCAGTATTAAGTGCTGATATGATAGCAGCATTGAACGAGGACATTTTATTGATATTTTATCTAAAATACAGAAGCCTCGTACACAAAAATAAAAAATATTCTTAGTACTCTTTATGTATATCGTGTATGATAGAAAAAGTTATTTTGGTTGTTTTGACGTCTTTATCATAGATATGATTTCAACAAAGATACACCGATGTTCATGATTTTTATAGGTCTTCAGTCAATCTTGGTTAATATGAGATAAAAAGAGGTTTCTTATTCTCTTTAAATGCTATCCATCAACCTTCGTATGATTTTCATTAGAAAAACTTGACTCAGACAGTTAATCTGATGAATGTATGAGCCGCTTATTTTAAATTGTAAAAAAAGATTTGTTGTTGATGTTTTCTTTAAGATGCTGTTATTTATTGTACTGGAATTTGAACAATGAAAATGTTTGATCTCAATCAAAAGAAAATAGGACATATTCATTATTCAAAAGTTTTCTGTGTTTATAAGTAGTAGAGCGAACAGTGCTAATCAAAAAAATTCTTCTATTACTTCTCCCGATATATTACACAACACATTCATGTGATAAATATCGGTCACCCTATGACGAAGTAGATTCGCCAACAATACAAATAGTGTTTGATTGTTTAGTAGCATTATATTTAATTTTTAAATTGGAAAGATCAAAAGAAAGCATTGTAATTGAATATATACTGCATTCAAGTAGCAGCCTATAATTTGAGTTCGTATACGAATGAAGAGTTCGAAAAATCAAAGGAATAGTATTTCGCACGAATTGAGGATTCACTCCTTTTTCTTTTATTTCTGCAAAGAGAATTTATTCATGCATTATGATACACTCAAAAATCTGACATTAGAGACAAACCACATAGTCACACATGTATATATATATAATATGAAATATCTAGGGGTTGAAATGTGAGGAGCAAGTTTACTGCAGAAAACTATCAAAAAGATATTACAGTAGAAAAAAGAGATAATTCTTCAGAAGAGAGAACAAGAGAAAAGATACAGAATCTAGAAGGAGAACGCGAGTAAGAGATTTACAAGATATTGCGAAGATGAAGCCTTTTGCAGCCGACGATCTTTGCAAAATGCATCCGCGTACATCAAAATAGAAAGAAAGAAAAGAAAAGAAAATGAAAATAAAGATCTATCTGCATTCAACAACATATGAACTAAAAAACTCTTATCGGTATAAACAATAATAATGCTTTTCGGTAAAATCCGATCGCATAATAAGTTTTTGAACTAATCAACAATCGATTGGTTTTCGAATCCGATAAATAACGTACCTCGGACCATATTGATATTAACGTTGGGAGATGTTCACTTATTTTAATATTCGCTTGACCGTGCTACTGTTGAATAATTTATATTTTGAACGAATAACTTCAAAACGAGAACAATTAGCATGATGATGGTAAAAGTCTTTCCGATTGTTTATTTTTTTGGATGTTAATGGTGTTGTTTTTGGATTAAAATAATCAAAATTTCTTATGTGAGGAACTTCAGTTTGAACATGAACTTTCATGTTATGAGTTGAAGTTCGCTCAAGATATTCTATAGAGGAAATATTTGGCTTAAGATAAAAATAAAGTTTCATTATTTCAGATAAATATTGTGTACCCATACATCGCCATCCAATTGAAAGTCAATTCACTAAGCTTTTACATCTGATGATTGGTGTTGTGGAATTCATAATACTCGTTCTCTAAAATGGTTATTTGTCGTGTTGATATGACATCCTCTTTATACTTTAAATACTCCTTATTGATGAAGTCGTTTAAATTCTATTCACGTTGCTCATCTGCTGCACCAACTATTGATTCTTTCTACAGCGTTGGTATTTATATTAATGGTGTATATTGCATATTTTCAAATTGATTTTATAAGAAAATTTAGTATAACTTCTAAAACATCATAGTTGTATAGTCTTTTTAATATTGATCAACATTTTGTTTCTTCTTTAATACGATTTGTACGTTCATGAAGAACAACACGCTCTGGTAAATATGTTATACTTAAAAATAAATCGACACCACACATTCATTCTGCTTAAATTGCTGCTTTTATTTACATATTGTTTAAATTTGTGACGATGAATCATTTGTGGTGAAATAAGAGATGATATTGTTATCATAAAATAGACAGAGTAGCTAACCGTAATCCTCAGTAATGATACTTATTGCGACAGTTGACATATCCAGAGTGTTTCTAATTTACAAATAGCACACACTTTTGTAGGAGAGAGAAGAGAGAGGAAGCGAAGATCAGAGAGGCGTGAGATGAATATCGGCACAAAATTCATATTTAATTACCTGTCTTACTTTTTGCTTTTGACTTACATCATATTCTTGTATTTCATAAACTTGAATTTTATGGTTAGAATTAAATACACTAAAGGAGTTGAATTTTTAAACTGGTAGACATATCTTTATAAGTACGTTGTTTCGCATTATCATAATGCAATTTAATAAATTACGTACTAGTCAAAAATAGCCTTTGCTGCTTGATTTCATGGACAAGGGGCTGTAAGAAATTATTGATGCAATAGTGATGGTCTATGGATTGTTCTTTTTCTGCAAGGTGGATTAGAACACGCCCAGTTGTCACAGAGAAGATACAAAACAAAGTTTTGGAGTGAAGTGACTTCATTTAGTAACAGTTGGCGGATTCTCTCCACTAGCTGCTCAATCAGCATTCGACATTGTCCGTTCAACTTGTTTTTGTGATAAATCCTTGACTCGTTGTCTGTCATTGTATCACATAACTACCAAGTTTCTTGCTGCAATTTCACTCAATTTTTCTGGCATAGTCGAACATGTTCAGCTCGCTTAGCATCGGTCAACTGTTTGGGTATCCAACAAGCGGTAACCTTTTTCAACTTCAGATGATGAAATACGATTTATTGGACGGTAGCGCATTGCTGAGCCCAGTCCCGACTTGTATTTCATTAATAGGGAGATAAAGATCATCGTCAACAAGGCGACGAATATCTTCAATATTGTCCGATGCTGTCTCGGTTATACTGCAGTTCCATCAGGCCGTGGTTTATCTTGAACTGCTTCGCGATCTTCACCAAATGCTTTTGGCCATTTTCCAACTTTATTGTAAGATATTGCCTCGTCGTCCAAAACTGATCGTAAATCGTGATGTACGGATTTCGTTTGCATGATAAGTGCAGTAAGTACTTTACTATACGCATGAATATGCCCCATAATCATGTGAAAATTGATGCACAGCTTCCACAGAGTTATCCTCATATAACCATATCGACTAGTGGATGAAGATTTATTGAAGATATGCAGAGCGTTGTTGATTCTACAATTACATGTAGGAAAACATTTATTAAAGCTCTCCGTGGAGTTTGTATAATACCAACATCACTATTCTTGGTATGCCCTAAGTAAGCTTATTGTCAAGAGATATATGTAATTTAATTTTGTGAAGTCGCCTGGCTAAAACATGATTTTGTCAGAATGCTGTGTTGTTTTTAAAAAAATGTCGCTTTTATTTGTTTTAAGTAAAAATATGGTTTCAGTTTTTTACCTCTAAGTTAGAAAACAAATATTCCTTGAAACAACACGAAGAATTTTCGATTGAAAAAAAAAAAATTTTCGAGGGAATGAAACCACATGTATTTTAAGGTTTTTGCAATATATATGATTTATCCATAGTCGAACATCTTGTAAGCAAGGTCTTAGCCAAGATCTTGGGTACAGATAAGTGAACAGATCTTGAAAATTTTGGTACAAGATAATCAAATTGTCTTGTACTAAGATCTGTAATAAGATCTTGGGTACAGATGTGTAAGATCTTAGGTGCGAATCCATAATATCTTGGATACTGACTAAGATAAAAACGTGTCGCATGTGTCGTGGTTTGAGACACCATGTAAGGCGCCTTCTGAAAATGTGGTTCGAACCTACCATGCTGCTCATTTTTCATTTTTTCTGTAAAAACATATTATAATATACTTTTAATTATTTTCAATTTATTTATTTTCTCCAAAACAATTCAAGCAAGTCCGATCTTGGGACTTGACTAGCTTTGCGTTGGCTGGATCTCGGTGAGGCCACTTCAGGGCAATCTTCTCCCAATCATCGATCGAGATCAGCATGTTCTCGAATAATTAATAATCGAGAAATATAATTGAAAAATATATTTTGAAAATGTATGTTTTCTACGGTCAATCATGTCGTTTATATACGACTGCATATGCGTAACAGAACGGTGAATGACTACTAGTCAGCATCTAAATATACGAATGATGTCGCTTTATGTTCTTCTCAAGATCTTGTGAGAAGATAATAGTAACCAATATCTGGCCCATGATCTTATGTACAGATATATCTGATACAACCAAGATGTATGCATACAAATTATCTTTTCAAGATCTTGATAAGATCTTACTTACCGATCCCAAGATTTCAAGATCTTGCTTGCAAGATGTTCGACTAGGCTTGAA
>OENT01003212.1:1431-14004 GCA_900239685.1 Rotaria macrura | reverse complement strand
CTAAATATCAAGGGGGGACGGGGGAAGAGGCGGCAAAACGGTGGAAGAACGCAGAAGCTATTTCATGGATTACAAGCTGCTCTCCTGTTGGTTGCTTTTTGATTTTCAACTGTCATTTAATCATGCAGTCTATACTTATATACATAGAGGCTTCAATTTTCTATGACAGATGCGGTTGTTGACAGTATTATTGCTTTTCTTTCTTCTCATTCTCGCTTCATATCGCACTTTTATGTTCGCATACTAATCCTATCTAACCCACCAGAATAGAGAAACTAACACAACACCCACATCCACTCTGTAATAGGACTGATGAGCTGGATTCATGTGACGGAATATATCATATATTCTGGTTTTAGAAAATGAATTTTTTGAGTGTGAGAAAAAGAATTAAAGTATCGAAATTTCTCGCACTCTAGTTCATTGTCAACAACATCAGTTCTTAATTTTATTGGCGTTTAGCTTGAGTTGCATGGTCTCATGCTGAATGTCCGCTACTGAGTATAACATAAGATAGAAGTACAAAAAAGAGAAACGAAATTGATAGGTTAAGAGCATATGGCATAGCTGAATGTTTGACTTTAAAATGTAATTTCTCAGTGTCCCGAGTTCTCACTCTTTTATATTGAGTTGCGCTGCTTGTTCTCGTTTCGATGAGTGCAAAAATGAGTAATTGTAGTTGTTAAAAGAAAGATATTCATTGTTTATCCTACAGGAGGTATGATCGATAACGTTTTGATGGGTTATTACAGCATGCTATAAAATATTTAGAGGGCTGCATATGAAGAGATTCTCTAATCGAGCCTTTCCCTTCCCCTTCCCCTGATGTCGATCGAAAACAATGTGCGTGTGGTCATATGGTTTCTGCTTATTTCTGTTCGTGTTTTCGGAAAAAAATGAACTTAGTTCTTTGTTGAATAACTTTGTATAGGAAGAATGTATTGCATTAATGTTATTCGCATTTTTCAGGTAGAATAAAGTCGTGCTAAATTGATTGTCTTTGAAGATGAGATAATAGATAAACTTGAACTGACGTCCTTCGAGAGGAAAGTTTTTGTTTTAGAAAAATTTTTATTGTCTTTGTTTTAATTAATTCTTATTCGCCAATGAATATGCAATGTATCCAGATTTACGTTAGAGTAGAATTGCTCGGTTTGATCGTTCGTAAGTACGTCGATTTTCTACAACTACCAAATTATTTTGGAATTGATTTTAGCCTATTTGAAAAAATCTAAAGATATACCTAATGAATCAATGTGAGTCCTTTTACAGTTACTATGCTCTGTTCTCTATGTGATTCTGAAACACTGAGTTACTTTTGAATATAAACTATACATGGTGTAAAACGACATGTAATCACAGTTTCAGATGATTTCGATTAAGTAATTTAGAATCATATTGAAAAGGAAAGGCAACACCGCCATTGGATTCCATATAATTCATCAAGTATATTTCAATCTTCGTGACAGCATTCGAAATCGATGGATCAAATTCTTGGAATCATTTCAAAGTCCTAGAGAATTCGATAAGATATTATATCGTAAAACTTACGGTTCTACATGGTCTGTCGAGTACAAAGTTTTCTTCATAGAAGATTCAAAACAAATTTCATCGAGTCAATTGATTTCTATATTGACCTGTTATAAGGTAGTTGTATCTCTTAAGCGTTTTACTATGAATGATTAGAATCATAGTTTAACATGTGCATGCCTATCGAAATTTAGTCCGAAAACTGGTACATCCGTTGTTGCCCATAATAGCAGCATCACTGTTGTGGGTAATTTAGCTCCTGTAGTGTTTTCTTATCAATCAAATATCGTTTATCCGGATCTATCTGACTCATGTCTTTTAGGTTATTCACAAATAAACATTATTCGCATTGTTTCTTGAAGTTTGCATACACCCACAGGAATCGATACTGATATATCAATAGTAATTTTAAAAATATATCTTATTTTCAATTATCTAAAATCAAACTCAGGTTAACTAGCTTCTACTTTTTTTATTGTAACGTTTTTTTTTCTCATTCTGTCGTTAGTAGTGCCTCCGAGCAAAGCAATGAGGTATGATCTCTACTGTTTCACTTAACCCTTGTTTTTCATCTGAAGAACAAACTGAGTATGAATGTCGATAATAGAAAAGTGAAAGAATCTCTATTGAAGGCCACGCCCTGTTCTATGAAAAGTACACAAATGCATCTACTGCATTTTAGAAGGGAAATAAATCAAATGTAGAATATTTCTTTTAGATATTGAACGTGCAATTTTTTCATATTGATTGGTCATTGTATTGTATTGATAGTCAAGATATTATCTGATATAGAAATTTTAGATAATTGAATTAAACGGTTCCATTATATTAAGAATTTTAATATAGAATTCATATGCAGTGTCCAGTGCATTCTCGTAATCGTACTCTATTCTTTTCATCACTTACCTTTTTTATGCTACTATTATCATATATTATTTGTCCATGGTTTTATATTGCATGGTTATGGCGCAATAGTAATATTAACCATATTGATTTTCCTATGAAATCAAAATTCAATGATACACGAGTCCATGTACCAGCAATCATTCATCAAACATGGCATGATGCTGATACAATACCAACTGACTGGCAAGAAGCATCAGAAATGTGTCGATCACATCATCCAAATTATGAATATCGCCTATGGACAGATAGAGATGCTCGACGGTTAATTGAGAAAGAATTTCCTTGTTTGTTATCAACATATGATTCATATCCCTATGACATTCAACGTGCTGATGTTATTCGTCTTGTTGTTTTATATGTCTATGGAGGAATTTACTTAGATTTAGATATAATCTGTTTAAAATCATTCGATCCATTACGCACATATCAATTTGTTTTACCTAAAACAATGCCTGTTGGTTTATCAAATGATTTTATATTAGCTGCACCAAAGCATCCATTTTTATTACAAGCTATAAATGATTTGCCAAATCACAATCGAAATTATTTAACAAAGTAAATTTTTAAATGTTCTTGTTTATTTCACAGAAAAAAGCAAACATGCATATATTTTTATGTTTATTTCAAGATATTCAACAGTTATGTTTTCAACCGGTCCAATGTTTTTGACACATGAAGCATCATATTATGAAAATCGTTCATCTATCAATGTTCTTTCACCAGAGCTATATGGAAAATATATTCATAACTCATCTCGGTCTCTTTTTCGCCATTTAAAAGGTATGAATTTAAACAATACATCATTGTAGAGTGAAATCAAAAATCAATTCTCAAGTATAAGTCGCAAAATTCCACAGCTTGCATAATGTATGCTAAAAGAAAAACATGAAAAATAGTGACAGGAATGTTGGTCGTAGGCTATCATAAGTTTCAATTTGAGTTATTCAGACTAGGCTACAGTCTAGTTGAGAAATGTCCTAGTTGGCAACCTTGTATCGGAGTTGTGTACAGATCGTACCACCTATGCTTGATGTTATGAAGAGCACTTTCGACATAAAATTTCTATGAGACTCCTGCCATTTTTCTCATTTAAAAGAAGTTGATTTTTGTGCTACAGAGAAAGAGTCCTATTAAAAAAGAATGACTAATGGACAATTCAGACAATATTTTTTGAAATATTCACAACTAAATGTCTAAACAAGCGTAATACGATGATTCAGCTCAACCAGCAGCAAATGAATGTTCTATGAATATATGCGTGAGGGTTGTGGCAAACAGAACTCAAGACATGAACCTCTTACATCTACAGTAAATTTATATTTTAGGGAAATAAGCAGAGCTCAGCTATTACCGTTTTCTCATCATACTTATTGAGTAGATATATTTGTATAGGTTGGATAGGTTTCATACGACCAGCTTTCATTAATTGTTATCTACTATTCTTAACTTCACCAAAAATGGTGACAGCAAGACGAAAAATTGCTAGATTTGTATGAACAGAAAAGACTTGTGTCTCATTCCATGAAGCGCTTCTTTTAAATCATTGTTAAAATTAAGAAAATTGTAATTATTTCCATTTGTTTCAATCTATAAATTAAATCTTTATGTTAGTTTCAACAAATTCAAGTAAAAATGAATCTTTATTTAACTAAATCTTTCATCACTGATATCTGTGTTGACAGAAACTAGGCTGACTGACTTGTGCAGAATATTAAATGTTTTTCGCTTATTTTAACACTTCGTATAAGTAGTGTTAGTAAACGATAAAGGCTACAAATTCTTGAAACTATTTCAGACGAATAACCGAGTGCAAGGGCATAATGTAATCTAAAGAAACTCTTAGTTCTGTACTTCTCAATGTATGCAGCTCACAACGATTCTTCAGAAGGAAATCAAAAGCCTACGAAGATAAGCCAGAAATTTATTTTACTTTAAAGTATCATATTGAAATTTCAATCAGAACCGCTTCTCACTTGAATCATTTGCGATTTATGCTGCTATCTTGCAAATATCCTCCTATAAGGAAAATCTATAGTAAAAGACAAACGTCTTGCTTAGTTGTACAATCCATATTAAATAACAACGAAGTTCTTACATTACTTTTTCATTTCGAATCAGAGTATGTAAATTATATCTGTCTCATTGAGATTTACCGAAATTTTGAATTCAGCTTGTGGTGAAGTACAGTAGATCGAAATTAATAGATGAAAGTATGATTATGTTGCACATCTCGTAGGGTAGAACGTGAAAAAAATCTTACAATGTAGAAATTGAACTACGATAGATTATATAGATATAGGATTAAACAACAGACTTAAAAAATGATTGCATGTTTTATATGAGCCGCTTTCTTATTTTCCTCTGAGGAGAAAAGACGATGTAGGGTGATACGTTCAAATAGAATGAAGAAACTTACTCTGACTCGATAGAACATAAGGATTTTATTGAGATATTTACGAAACGGTTACATGATACTTCACATTTTAATTATGTGTAGATTGCACTCGTTGTTTCTTTGTGTGTAAAATGTTGCTTTTGTAAAATGAATATTTTTTAGCTTCTTCTTGGCACGGCAATGATGCTGCACTAGTCAAATGGATATATCGTCAGCGAGCAATCATACTCCCAATGTCAATCGTTGCATCGTTTACGATCTTGCTTTTCGTTTATTTCATTCCATATCTTCATAGAATTGTATATATAGTCAGAAAAATGTCCTCATTGATGAAATCAAAATTCAATCAGCAATCATTAAAATATGATAAAATTTATTCAAATACTATTCCTGTTTGATAAAATAGAGCATTTTCGTTGTACGTGCGATTAATTTATTGAATTTGATAGATTGATATTTAATACATAAGTGCATAAAGAGAGATTTATTTCAAACTTCATGATCTTATTTGCAAAGTAATTACTACTCATCATAAAATAATTTATTAATGATTAACAAAGCTAAAGACAAAGATAAACAATGTAGAATAGACTATTCTCTGGTAATCATTCTGTTGTATAATATCCAAGGGAAGAAAAAGTTTACTTTTGTACCTTCATGTACTTTTCTCCTTCAAGTACTCTTTTACCCCCAGATAATATCTGTTTTCTCTCTTGTCAATGTGATCTTCATAGTATTTATTGGTAAAGATCCGTTGAACTCAATGTACGGTGCTTCTTGCTTTTTTGCCCATATTTTTTCTCGGTTTCTTTTTTTTTATTGTATTGAGTGTTTCTATTTGCTCGGATATGAATAAAAGAGAAGAGTAGATTCCGTTGTTTCTTCTAGAAAACTCGTAATAATAAAACACTAGAAGCAATGATGGAGAGAGAAAGAAATAGAAAAATCCGGTCATAACTTCTAATTCAAAATAAACTCTCAGTTATTGTCTAAAACATTCCTCCAAAATTAATAATAGATGACAACTATCAAGAATGCTGTTAGCGACAAAATCAATATCAGCATAATCTTACCTCTTCAAATAGCAAAATAGTAAATACTTTTGATTTCAAAAAATAATTAGCTTTTCGTTAGCGGAATATGAAAATGAACAAGAGAATATTCAAATAATACTCATGGTCCAACGTACTGATGTCGGAAACGCTTATATAAAAGCGTACATGAAACTAGACGGGTACTGATGATTCCTTATGAAATTAATAAATAATGACGTACCCATTAATAAAATCGAACTCATGTGTAAACATTGATTCATATGTATATATTTATTAAATCTTACACCTATTTTCTGAATGTTGTTACTGTATTCTCCACCTATTTTATGAGATTGCTACTATTTTTCATTTTGTGAAGACATCCTGCAAGTTTATTTACATTTAATATGTGTGTTTTCAACTGGAAAATGACGAAAATAGAGGAGAAGAACAAAAAATTTCTAATATACTAAATAAGAAGTATAAGCACGAAAGCAAAACAATTTGTTTCTCAATAAAAGATAAGCATCACTTTTGACGATGATACAATTATTTAATAGAATACATTTATGTTCAATAGAGATGCATCTACTCACATGCCTTTGAATCTCAGACAGTCCATCGAAGTCACGCACACATCATTGGGAACGAATACTAGGCTATGCCTCTGAAGTTAGGAAAGCTTCTTGTTGGTAGTTTTTTTCAGATGAACATACATATTATTATCAATATAGATTGAGAAAAAATATTCATATGAAATAAACAAACAACATTTTGAGTTCTTTGCAGTGAACGATGTTTCTAGAGTATTTGATTTTATCTCATGTTTTCAAGTGGAATGAAATGTTTCAGCTGTTTAAAAAAATGAGTGATATTTCATAGAGATTTAAAACAATTCAAGATGCTATGATCATGTATCTATAGCAGTCCCAAGACAAGCATTACGGCGAACAAATACGGTCGTAAACGAACGTTTACGATAACGTATACTACCGTTTTCGAACGTTAATCGCCGTAAACCGTCGTATGTTGACGTTTTGGTATGCACCGTATTACGGCCGTATTTTTCTGCGCCGTAAACGGCTAATTACGACTGCAACACGGTCAAAAAATGTAGTATTCAGCCCATTACGGTCGTTTACGGCACATTGAAAAACGACCGTAATACGGTGCATACCAAACGGCAAAAAAATTAACGGAAACGGCCGTTTACGACCGTGCTTCTTCGACCTGGGAGTGTTTAACGCATTATTATATCTGTACACTAGAGGGCGAATCGAGACGAGTTTTACTGGTTTGAGTTCGGTTCAGTACGAGCTCAGTTGCATTTGACTGGAATTGAACCGAACTATAACGATTTGTTTGAGCTTTATTCTCTGTTCAGGACCTCTGACGAATATTCAAACATTCGTTCTTTTACAACTTTGAAGTTCTGATCATTAAGAATTCAAAATAACTGTATTTAAGTGAATGATTTATCGAACAGAAATTTCTTTCTTTTCTACTGTTTCTTGGCAATCTATTTTGCTATTAGAATGATACACTTTTCAGCTTTAACAGCAGGAGGTTTTGGTAGTAAATGATAATTAAATTACATTTGATTTAATCGTAATACAATCCAATGTGTTCCATTACGTTGTAACTGCGATCGCACTGTGACCCGTAATTACGGAAAATTTCAACGTAATTACGCGTAACTACGATAAAAAACCGCAGATACGCATAGTTACGGTGAAAAATTCACAGTTACGCATAAGTGTGTCCCAGTTTTTCGCAATTATGGGACACAGTTGCGTCGCAATCGATTCGAAAGATGGCATAGATTAGACTTTCATTTTATTTGTAGTTTTACTGTCACTTTAAAAAATTTTGGCTACACAAAATAAAAAACTGAAAATTAGACAATTAAAATTTTTTAAAAAGTTTAAAAAAAATTTAATTTATCCAATTGAAAACTAAAAAAATAATTTTAGATTTCAAAAATTAAGAAAAATAAATGTCTAGAAACTTTTAAAATATCAAAAGCTACACAAAGTTTGAAAATTTACAAAATCAAAAGCCAAAAAAAATTTTAAATTCAAAAATTAAAGAAAACTAATATCTGGAAAAATCAAAAAATTAACATCTGAAAAATTTTCAAAAAGCTTATATAAATAAAAACAAGTTTATCTAAAAACATTTTAAATAATTTAAGAGAAAAGAAAAAAATTTGAATTGAGAAAACTTTTAAAAAAAATTTTAATATGCATTCCACTGTTTGAAGTCGAATGACTTAATGAACCAGTATGTCACGAGCACTGCTATTTATACTTATTTACTGTGGCTAAGTATTAGTGCTCCAGTGTGACCATCCAGGTCTAAGCTGTACGGCGGGAACCGGCCGGATCCCATGTTATTTCTACGAATTCCGGAAGCGGGTTTCCGAAATCAGTTCCGGCTTCCGGTTTCGGTTTACTTCCCACCAATTCCGGGTATCAGAGCGTATCCGCGGATACGGTTCCCGTTTCCTACACGGGATCCATCGACGGAAAACACTATTTCCAAGCCCGGATCCCATGCGGTCCAGATGAAACCGTTTCCGGACCGAATACTGATAACGGAAAAAGCGATTCTCCAATCCGGAGAGAACGCGGCTCAGATCAAACCGTTTCTGCTAAGCTCACAAAAATTCATCTGGCCGTTTCCCAAACAACGCTAAATACTCCGACTTAGTAGGCAACGCTTTCAGAATTTCAAAGCCAGATTTTAGCTTCTGTTTTAAAAAGCCTCGAACAACACTAGAAGATTCTCTGGGAACAAATAAAATTCAAGTCAAACAATATACATTTTTCTCCAAAAATGTTTTTTGTCGCAAAATTGGGAATTTTAGGTCGAAGACCTAAAAATCAGATTTTTAGACTTCTGCAAACCGAAAACGCTGTGTAAGACCAGCACACATGTTAAACACCAGCGTTTTGAGACTTTCCTGAGACTTCAATCAAGGTAAGTGACGCTTCTGAAGTCTCAAAATGATCTATCTTTTAAAATTTTTATCAAAGCCATTTGGAACGCACACTAATGCACTGAAAACAATATGACTCTGAGTAATACATGTAAAATTTCCACGCGAACTCATAAAAGTATGATAATAAATCCATTTTATCAACATAGTCTTAAAATGAAGGATTTAGAAAGAAATCCCAAAAACGATCTTTAAAGGTTTTTGTTGTAAAATGCTGATTTGAGTATCTATCCAGGAGAATCATTCCGACCATTGGATCCGACAGGCATCCGATCATGTTTCTATCGGAGTTTCTCTTATCCGACGAAATCCCATCGGATTCCTCGTTCCAATTCCTGATTCGGATCCCTAGTGTTGGATTTTATCGAATCCTACCCAAGCAGACAAGAATTTGGAAACACGCGTTTAAACGCATCAAACGAGAACCGCGATTGCCACCCATTCACGTCCATAAATAAAACACAATAAACGCGTTTTTTGTGTAACATTTTAGCTTGTTNAACAAGCTAAAATGTTACACAAAAAACGCGTTTATTGTGTTTTATTTATGGACGTGAATGGGTGGCAATCGCGGTTCTCGTTTGATGCGTTTAAACGCGTGTTTCCAAATTCTTGTCAGCTTGGGTACTACCGGAATCCGATTGGATTTCATCGTGTGATCAGACAAGCCTCTACTGTTGGGTTTAAATGCTAATTCGTACTCAAATAAGAAAATAGGTTTCTTCCGTCGGATCCGTTACTGTTTCCACAACCCGGATTCCCATAAGATTTCATCGGATAGTAGGATCCGATCGGATTCGGTATGGGATTCATTCACCTGGATGGGATTGGTAGAAATGAGAATCTAATATTCGATGCCATTTTTTTTCTAGCGGAGGCCTGGTTTCCAAAGCAGAAATAATCTGGTCGGAAGACAATCGATTCTGACTGCTTTCCGTTGCTTCTTTATCGGAGTATTGTTTTTCCAGTGAGACTCGAGCGGAACTTGCCATGGTTCCGGAAGGCTCCTGGATGATCCGAGATATTTCCATGAATTTTCCGGTTTTCGGAAGTGGCCGGAATATTCAGGTTCCGGGTACGAATGATTCCGGCTGGAATCATGCTTCCATATTCCCGTGGTTTTTTCGGCCGGAAATACACTGAAACCGGCAGGAAGAAGTCGGAAAATATCCTGTTTCCGGTGGGTTCCGGTCAGATCTGGGCTCCGTTACGAGCGATCTGGGCAGATGCGTTATGGGACGCATCTAGACGCGTCCAAAAAATGAAACGCGTTTGAACGCGTAGGTCTCTTTTTTTGGGCAAAATAAATCATCTTGTTCTCGCAGTTTCACCATCAAATCCACAAGCCAGTAAGCCCTTCCAAAAGGCACAGAACAAGTTTGATATTTTTAAGCAAACCTTACGATTGCGCGGTAAACGAGTCATAAACATGCGACGTTTGATTATAAATCTGCATACCCTAGCCAATTAACCACATTAGATTATAGATATGTAGAATACATATCCGTTTTGATAACGGAAATTACAGAATTACTTTAATTTACAAAATTGTGTATCGAAGGAGAAAGATATGTAAAGATGGCTTATCAAATTATTTTTATACAGCTATAGAAAAAAAGACAAAAGCATTTTTGGAAATACAGCTCAATAAAAGATCCCTTTTTGTAAATAAAATTATTTAATTTTTAAAAATAAACGAAATGAAATTAAACAAAATGAAAAACCTCCTTCTAAGACCAAAGGTAAACAGAAAATATAATCTAATTTGTTTCTTATAATTACAACTCATTAATCGTGATGAACTTGTATTTAAGTCTTAACCTTTTCATGATAAAATAGATTTTCGTTTATTTTTTATTTCAGTTAGATTTCTGCTCAACACAATCTTTTATTTTCGTTCTTTTTTAAGTGAAAAATTGTTTTTAATAATTTTCACCTTGAATGCGAAGAAAAACTCTATTTAACATAAACATCTCGTTATGAAAGTTAAAATCCATTTTGACTCCTAGTGTTCGCTAATAAATTAGACTAATTCATGAAACGGATGCTATTTGAAACTATTGGGAAAACACACTAATTTAATATGACACTAAGCTAAACCTTCGGAAAGTTCTATTTATCAAGAAAATACGCTGGGAAGTGCGGTATAAACCATCTATATTTAATCAAAAAATGAACCGTGTTCGAATATAGAATACGTTCAGATGCGTTTATTAACCTGAACGCTCCTAGATGCGTCTGTGAAACGCGCTTACATGCGGTTATTACTCATAACGTGTTCAGCTGCGTTTTCATTTTTACATTTAAGAATCGCGTTTCTCATCTAGATTCGTCTAGATGCGTCTTTGAAACGCGCCTGAACGCGTTTTATTTACATTTGTTACCGTAGCCGGGTCTACACACGGTTAAAGCGCGTTTAGACTAGTCCGGTGTGCGTTCTGGTTTTACATGGGAAGTTAGTGGAAGCTATTCATTGGAAACTTCAAAACAATGAGTAATAACAGTTTAGAAAACATTAACCATGAAAGCCGTGAAATGCACTGCAATAGTGTAAAATCTGTAAAAAAACGTTTTGATTGCTATAAGAAAAGTTGATTACATTTTAAATCCAAACGTTTCAAAGGTGACCGCTCACTACTTCGCGATCACTTCTTCGCGATCACTTCTTCGCGATCATTTCGTCGCATGATCACTTCGTCGCATGACACTGCGTTGCGTTCACTTCCTCGCAATGATAACCAGTTGCGATAAATTCATCGTACTTAAACGAATGTATGAACATAATTGGATTCAGTTATGCTGTTCAAGCTGTTACATAATTAATTACATGAATGTATACTCTACCATGTAACTGTTATAGTAACACAATACGTAGAATATGCTCTCAGAGTAGAAAATAACCCTATTTTACTTATACTGTTGCAGAAATTATATTGTTAAAGTTCAAATAATTTGCTGTTAAATAAAACTAAAGTATTTCAAGAATATGATTTCTGAGAAAATTTTTACCTAAGAAAAACTAGGATTAAACTAAAATGAAACTCCCTCTCGTTCGAAATTCATCATTCACTCAAATTCTCTGGAACAATTATTTATGATTAGAAAATATACTTGATAAATTCATAAATAAATTTTTAAAAATTTTCCTAATAGTTTCAGTTTTACCTCAGCTGCGACTATGAATAAAAATAATCGTAATAAGTTTTGGAACAATATTGTTTTGTATCATTATTATGTACAGGTGGCGTCTTTGAATTTAGGAGATTTTTAAATTAATGAAAAATTTCTTTGAACCAAGCTAACTTCGTTTACAGTGAAAAAGAAAAGCTTAAATAAATTTTATAAATTCATATTGACAAAATGCAAAAAGCTTATTTTTCTTGATTTTTACTACATTCAAGATAACGACAAGTTAAACATTCATTTTTAAAAGAATATGCGAAAATTAAAAACTAGAATATCTTTTTTTAATTTCTTATTCTATCTATGGTCATATATTTTTGTGAAACATCTACACTCTAAAAAAAATAAGAGCTTTACCGAACCCCCGAAAAAGGTTCGGTAGATGACAAAAAGCTTGCAAATGTGTTGAAAGTTCCAAAAAAAGAATAAAAAAATATACGGAACCTTTAAAGGATATGACCGTGTGCCCGCAATCAGATCCTTTTTTCTTCGAAACCTTTTTAAGTTCGGTAGAGCAAAAAAAA
>OENT01003211.1:0-14025 GCA_900239685.1 Rotaria macrura | reverse complement strand
CAGAAACTACATCGGTTACAATGATTTCCCAAAAATGCGTTTTTTATTGGTTCCTGGTCATCCAATAGGATTTGGGGTCAAACGGAGGTCAAATTCGAAGTCCTCGACCCCGATAACCTATATAAAAGTTGTTTCGGAGCAAAAAATAGTTAAAGTACCCGCTAGTACCTGCTAGTACTTGCTAGTACCTGCTAGTACCTTCTAGTACCTGCTAGTACCTGCTAGTACCTTCTAGTACCTGCTAGTACCTGCTAGTACCTTCGAATTTTGATTAGTTATGGAGAATAGAGATAAATGTCAATTCTGAATTATAAAGTAATTCATTTCCGGCATGCACTCCGGCAGGGGCAAATTTTCCTTTTTTATCGTCGCGGCGCAGCGCGGCAGCGGTGAAATTTCATTTTTTTTTCTATAGAACCTACAATACTTAAGTAGATTGTGTCAGTTTGATTCAAAGCAAACCAATTTCTCCTTTCTCAATTAGTTCATTTTCATTGCTCTTTAATCATTTAACTAATATATGAATATTGGCATCATGTATTCATATGATGATTTGATGTAGGACCATGCTACTAGATTTTCAAGAATTTATATTCTACCTCATTTATAATGGGCATACATAACTATATAAACGAAAATGTTTCAATCATCATTAGATGTAAGAATTTTAAATGGCAGATATTTTTATAAAAAATAAATGAATTATTTTCAATTCTACTACAAATGAAAATTCAATCTAATTTCTTGTTCCATGCTTAAATCTCAACACATTTCGTGATATTTTTTATTATACAATAACCGATGGGGACATAAATAGGCACAGATAATGTATAGTATCAATGTAACGGATGAAAATCACTTTAAAACAGAATAGATGTTGCGACTACATTATAATCATTTTAGTCAAGTAAAAGAATAGCGAACTGTTTATTTTTTCATAAGGTAACTTCTTATGGTTGGTGCAATAAACCAGAAATGTCCATAGCGGTGCTGTCGCGCCGCTACCGCTGCCGCGCCGCTACCGTCGCAGCAGTAGCAGTAACTTTCGCTTTTTA
The DNA here is from genome assembly GCA_900239685.1 of Rotaria macrura. Lineage (NCBI taxonomy): Eukaryota > Metazoa > Rotifera > Eurotatoria > Philodinida > Philodinidae > Rotaria > Rotaria macrura. Next base: position 12,970 of record OENT01003211.1, on the reverse strand, counting down.
GGCGTCGCGGCGCAGCGCGGCAATGTTTACTTTTCGGAGCATCACGGAGTGGCAGCTGGTAAAATCAGATTTTTCTGAACTCATCGCGGCGCGGCAGTGGTACAGTACCAGCCGCGATGGATATCTCTGGTTTAAAGATTCTAAATACACCAGATCAAACCATTTTTCAATACCATGCGAAGTTTTCTTAGCTTGCAACGACATCTATTTTTCGTTTCGATGCAGAACAAAAAGTTCTCGATACTAAATTTTTCCAAGATTCATTCTAAAAGTTTTGCTTTTATATAGTTACCGAATGATTAACATTTTACCGTCAAATGATGAAAATATTTCAAAAAGAATAACTTCTCGAAGAAAGGAACACCAAATGAAGAATTTTCAACTCAGATTGTTGATGGAGTATGCATCGAAATTATTGAAAAATCTATTGATTGACATCTCTCTAAAAATAAACTCAACCAATATTTTTAAAAAAAGTTTTGTTCTCAATTGAACAACTTATATTAATCATTTTTTTCTTATTTTCAATACTTTTTTCTAGTGTTTTTTGACTTGCTAATAATATACTTTCAGATTTCACCGATGCTTTTTCAAAATTAGTTAATCGTGTTGAAACTCATCAAGACAAAGTCGAAAAACAATTCAAGAAGTTTTCAAAAACAATGAATCAAAGAAGAGTAGAATTTATGTACATTTTTCGAAAGAATTTTCTATATTGATACATTTTATTTTAGGTCGATTCTGGTTTAGAAAAATATCGTCGTGATGGTGAAATATTTTCTCGAACTGTAGTAAGTGCAAGGGGGGAAAAGCGTGACTCACTTGACTCCAAAAACGTTTTTGAGTCAGCCTGAAGTCAGGTTGGAGTCAAGTTGGAGTCAGGGTGAAGTCAAGTTGGAGTCAGGTTGAAGTCAAGTTGGAGTCAAGTGAAGTCAAGTTGGAGTCAGGGTGGAGTCAAATGAAGTCAACTTGTAGTCAACCTGGAGTCAACTGGAGTCAACCTTGAGTAAACTTGGAGTCAACCTGAAGCTGCCTTGGGTATGCCTTGACAGGTAACACGTCGTATAACTAAAATTTGGGACGATTTAAAGCCAACTTCATCCATCTAATGATCAATTTTGAGCTCTAATTTTTTATAATAGCCCATTGTTGATTTTATGACCAGTGAATAGTCTCACACCTGGAATACCCCTGTACTTCGAGAAAAGTTTTATCACTGTTTCATCAATATTCTTTATAGTACGCTACCAATTGGTGACCTAATGATAAATATAACATGTCTTTGGAAACGCACTCCAATGACTATAGAATGATCTTAAATAGCCTCAGATAAACTAAAATATCGCAATTTTTCTCATGAACATCCATTGAATCTTGAGTGAGATTCATGAAAAACTCTATAGATTCAATAAAAAGCTCCTATTTTATCCCAATATACAAGAATTAGTTAGCAATGCAAATCCTGTAATGTCGATAAGTAATTGACACGACCTCAAGTGGTTGCTATTTTTTTTAACAGTGACTTTTCCAGTCATACACAATTATCGTGTTCAGAGATGCGCCAGCAAAATTTTCGTATGCACTGAGCAGTACACAGTGCCTAAATTAATATGTTTTGTCTCGTCATATTATGGTAAGCCGACCTGTGTCACCTTCCAGTTCTACAAACTGGTCCCCTTTTTAGGAATTGGGTAGCATAACCGATCACTTTCTATTATACTTTTTCTTTATATATGTATGATGTTGCTTTATGTAATAATGAAATGTGACAAGTGCTCATGCTTCTTCGTCATGAACGAACTTCGTTCCTATGACAGAAAAAAGCTATGCATATTTTGCTATGCCGATAAAACGGCAAATAGGTAACTTTACATTTAGCCACAATAAACAGAAATTAGTGTACGATATATACATATTAAATTGTGAGATTTATGAGAAGGAAACTTGCGAGTGAAAAAGCATAGAGAGTAATAAAGGACGTAACAATTTGATGATGAATGGGACCTGAGTATTTCTCAATGAGACAGTAATTGTACTTTTATCTTTCTGTGTGTGCAATTGAGCGGTTTTATTCAGTCTTTTATTCCACTTCTTGAAAAAAATGATTTTTTCAGTCGACTCAATTCTTTTCAAACAACTGGGAACTAATACAAGTTCCAGTTCTCCATTCGAAAATCTCAAAAATCTCTAATTATACGTTGGAATCTTATGTCTTATAAACTCAAGGGTGAAAAGAGTAGACGAAGTAGCTATCAGTATACTCGATTCTATTCAAATATCGTTTTGTAAGGGTTCTTGAGAACTTTTTAGGTACTTAAAGCTTGATATAGAGATGTGTTACACTACTTTAGCTGATATCTAATCTGCGTGATTCTGTCTGGCTATCAACTCCCAAACCTTTGTTTAGTCGAAGATTCCATCAAGTACAACCAAGCTTTTGAACTTATTGCTTAATAATCTGACTTATGCTGGACGTCTCTTAGTATTTGGTAACACAGATCTATTTTAGACTAGAAATCGTTAAACATGTCACAAAAATAGTCTTCAAATGGTCCAACAGTATTGTGGAATAAGTGAATCTATAGAACTTTTGCTAGCTCTTCTTTACAATGCATTCTGGTTTTCGAGTGAAATAAACTATTGAGTTTTGAGCAAAGGTCATTTTCGGAAATCAATGCAAAGATTTCGGCGGACTTACGTATGCTCCACATTGTTTCTACAAGTTTTAGATTTCGGTCAATTTTAAATCTGTGATTCTTCTCAGCCATAGAGAAAAAAATTAGCTTCATGAAGAAATTGTTCTTGTAGTGGAAGTGTGGATTCATATTTGTAAGATCCAATGTCACGATAAAATGAGAGATTTCTATCATTTTGACAGTTATTTCAGTGATTTCAATTTCTCTCTCTGTCCGTGAGGGTTATTAGGGATCCATAGTTGATAGAGTCAACGATCCTGTTAACGAGTTGTTATTTTTTCAGAACTAGATGTAACGATAAGTTCTTTCTGGATGAACTATTGGATAGTACTTAGTAATTTCGTTACCCAAAAAGTAGTACTGATTCAAATTACGTCTTTCTTTAAGAAACATACTACTGACTATATGTATAGTGCATTTTGCAAGAATTCTGCACATGATTCCAGTTCAGTCTGCTGATCTTAAACTATCACAGATCCTATATTACCCACTTGTATGCAGGAATATGATATTATTATCACGACACCTACTGTTAGAGCAGTTTGTAGTCTTGGAACTGAAAAGATAGAAAAATTTCGATGTATGCGGTATCCTCAACTGCGATGAAATTGCTTTGTCATAATATAGACAATAAACTTGAAAAAGTCATGACTTAATAGTGATTACAATACTGATAAAATTAGAATTTGTTGCTTTCCACAGATTAGAAAATAGTGCAAATTAGTAAATCATTACCTATTGTTGAACTAAAAATAAAGCACAAGTGAAATACAATTGATTACAACGGGCTACAACTGAGCTACAGCTGGATTACACTACGCTAATGTTTGACTTTATTCCAATTGCGAAAATGATGTTTCTATATTTCGTATTTCTTTGCATTTCCGAGTATGCCCAGATATTTCTACGTATTTCTAAAATATGGAGGTAAACGTTTGCCCCATCCAATACTGTCACGTTTCCCTTCTCTTTCCACTCCCTTGCAAACCGTTTAAAAATATATTGAACCTGAAAGTTCAATTCAATTGTTGAAAATATTGTCCAACTATTCAATATTTCTAGTTTAGCATTCAGATATCAGCAGTTGCAGAATTCCTACCAAGCAGAATTCAGAATTCTGTGGACATATGAATTTTCATACGGAGCAACTAACCTACAAAGCTTATATTCTGCTTAGAATTTTACAGAATTCTGTGGAATTCTATGCTATCACCACACACTGGTCCAATATACCAATTGAATCTTTCCCTTCTGCTTAATAAACAGAATTCGGATTTAACTTCTGCTGGTGAGTTTGATTTCTGGAGCAGAATTACTTGTGTCTCAGTGATACTTGTCTCTTTTACATATTGAAAGTTTGTTTTCTGCTGTGTGAAAAGAATTCTGTTTAAACTTCTGCTGATCAATTTGAATTCTACAACTGAATAACTTGTGTCTTAGTGATAGTTGTCTCTTTTGCATATTGAAAGTTTGTCTTCTGCTAAGTGAACAGATTTCTGTTTACGCTTCTGCTCCTAAGTTTGAATTCTGCAACAGAATTACTTGTGTTTGAGTGATGATTTTCCCTTGTACATATTCAAAGTTTTTTTTTCTGCTTAGTGAATAGAATTCGTAGTATTCTGCTAAGTGAACAGAATTCTTAGTATTCTGCTAAGTGAACAGAATTCTTAGTATTCTGCTAAGTGAAGAGATTTCTGTTTACGCTTCTGCTGCTGAGTTTGAATTCTACAGTAGAATTACTTGTGTCTTAGTGATCGTAGTCTCTTTCACATATTGAAAGTTTATCTTCTTCAAGGTGAACAGAATTCTGTTTTCACTTCTGCTGCTGAGTTCGAATTCTCCAGCAGAATTACTTGTATCTTAGTGATCGTAGTCTCTTTCACATATTGAAAGTTTGTCTTTTGCTAAGGGAACAGATTTCTGTTTACGCTTGTGCTGGTGAGTTTGAATTCTGGAGGAGAATTACTTGTGTCTGAGTGATAGTTGTTTCTTTACTTAACACATGATTATTCTTTATGGACATGTATACAGAATTCTGAATTCTGCTTGGTAGGAATTCTGCAGGCCCTCAGATAATGAGGCTTTTTCAAGCCTGACATTTTGTTATTGATGCAAGTAACCAATCAATGGGCAATATTAAACAGTTTCAAAAATGATTTCTCTTGAAAAATTATCGTTTGCAATTTGCAATGCATTTAGGAGTTCTTAAAAATATTGGAAACTCATATACTTTACCCTGGGAAGCTAACACAAAGATCATGACGAAAGAGAACAGTTAAGTGATTCTCATTTTCGGTGAGACTTTTTCCATCTAAGATGATTTCCCTCGGATTGCAACGTCACTGACGGAATTTTTCTTCGGCAATGGGACTACATTGGATGCAAATGTGGTGCAGATGATGGTTTGTGTCATTGAAATAACCAAAAAATTCTTTCAATGGAACTGGAATTTAGAGAAAATGGTCTTGAGAGAAAAATGTTCTGTGAAATGGGAATGTTCTTATAGTATACAACTAGACCATATCAAGATCATATATGTGTTGGAGAACTTGTGGGTCATTTACACTCGATGATCAACTTGTGTTTCGAAATGTTAGCCGAATTCAAGTCGATAGCGATCTGAAATGAAATAAGGGCTAAGTACATGACGACACTTAAAATTTGAGGATTAGTGAAGAACAAGGAAATTTGTAAGCTTTTTTCTTAGATAGAAATAAAAAGATTGAAATCCTGTGGATAGAATTCAGCAAAAGTCAAAATTAGTCTTGAAATAGGTGCATAATTCTTGTAGATAGCTCGAGCATACTTGGGCAGTACTTTAGAGTACGCTAAACAGCAGAGTTTTTAAATTTTCTCTTCGAAGATGTGCCACGTATTGAATGAAACTGTAGTACAGCTGAATTAAAGTTAACTACAAGTGAGTCTAATTCAGCTCGGCGGAGTCAGCATGAAGTCAAATTGAAGTCAGGTTGGAGTCAAGTTGGAGCATGCACTCTAGGAGTCACGCTTTTCCCCCTTGACGCAAATCCACCAAGCAATATGCCTGATGATCACGAAAACACTTCCAACGGTACGGCTTTCTAGACCTTTCCGTCTTGTCATTAAAATAATATCGCCAATTCCCGGAGGCACATTCGGAATCGGTAGTTCTTTTTCAATCCAAGCTTCCATTGGTCTAAAAGCGGGGCAATCGGAAATTCAAGTGTTGAAAATTAGCATTTTTCATCTTAACTCCTTTCAGCATTCAGATCGAACTTTCAGGTAGGTTATCGGGGTCCAGGAATTCGAATCCAGTATCATTTTCTTCAACTGAACTTGTATTGCTAAGAAATGGAACTTGTCGAATGAGCTTTTTTGTTCCTCAAAATATGAATTCTTGGTTATGGGGTTTTGTGATTGGTTTGTTGAGCAAAAACGAATATCTCATAAAGGGGTACCATTTTTAGCGGCACAATAGTGTAATAATGGAAACTTGAGAGGATGTAGATGATTTCCGTTTTTTGTAAGTGATTAGTGAATGATGCACTGATTTAAAAGAATTTCTATAAAGTTTTTTGTGTATTTGAGATTGTGGGAAAATAAGTGTCACTTTTTATGATATCAATTATAGGATCAGTGATATCGATATCAGGATTTGCACTGAATTCTTCTGTGTCATGAAGTCAAGGGTCACATGAGTCGAAGAGAAAATGATGAGTTTTTCTATTTGTCTCAAATCCTAGATATAATGAAGAATTTATAATGGCGAGTGTGATTTTAATACTTTAAAGCTGATCAACGGTTTAATTTCTATTCAGATCCAACATAAGATGATGAAATTTTAATGGTGAGTGCGATTTCAAAAGTGAAACGGCGATTAATTGTTTCATTTCTATTTAGATCCAACATTAGACGACTTAAAAATAATGGTGAGTTTGATTTTGAAAGTTAAAAGCGTATGAACTGTTTCATTTGTATTTAGATCCATCATCCCAAGTCAGTGGTTTCATGTACCAGATGCTGCAGGGACTGTTAGAGAAGATGTGGTAGAGTGACAGTATATTGTAGAAAAGCACGTGAAGTCGGTGGCAAATTGGAAGCAGTGCCCATGCGGACAAAATTGCCAAGTTTTTTTTACTGAGTTCTACCAACTTGCTGTGCTTTACCGAAAAGTCGGTGGAAATCATTGGAAAAACATAGGTAAAGTTTCCGGACTGAGTGCTGCTGCAACGTCCAAGAGATTAGCCAAGTGTTTCTGCAGGATACAACAACTTTTCCGCATCTTTATCGTAGTCTGGTAGGGTCCAGTGTGCAGAAAGATTGACCTGGTTAAAAAGGATCCGGTGGTTCTTATTTCAGAACAGAGTGCGAAACGAATGACAAAAGTGCCATTTGTATTCGATTCGATTCGATTCGATTCGTCAGATGAAAATTAATTTTCTATTCTATTCTATTCGGCTCGTGTTCTATTAAGGAACAAAGAATTATTCTGTTTGAAATGACTTTTAAAGGACTTTCATCTTCAGATAATGCAATCCGTAGGCCAGTTGTCAAATATTTGTAAATCGATGACGATGATTCACGAGCAGTGTTCTTAATGAGAGAGATTACCCAGCAAAACAAAATGTATGGTACCTGAATGAAACAGAATTTACAGACTGTTTTACGCTGATGAAAAAAAAAACAATGTGCACGCTATACACACTGAGATTTGATTGTACACTTTGTTTTCTTAGAGTTTTTGAACCTTTTTGCTTCGAAGAAATTTATCTATTGGGTATGGTCAAGCTGTGCATGAATAAGTGTTTGGTGAATGCGTCAGTTGATATCTTTTATTCAGTCAGATCTCGTTTTCTTCTTTGGATTAAAAGCATTATTCTTTTACGTATTATAAATCTTCATGCGCTTATTGAAGTGGAATATGAAATAATAGTTTTATTTTGTGACAAGACATCAGTTTCACGGTTGTCTTACACTTTGTATACCTTGTTCTACAAAATAGTGTGTACTGATACACGGTTTCCTGAAAAACAAAGTGTATCCGTGGATCCTATTTCAGATTCCTATGAAGAACATTGTCTACCAGTAGGTGCTTCACAACACGAAGCCGATGACGGTACACTATCGAACTCTTACAAGGTTATTTCTAATGTAAATCTAACTAGAATCCCTATTTATAAAAAAAAGTTTAGACTAACAAAGGAATGTTTAGGCTAAGAAAGAAAAAGAAACGAGCAAGACAATGCATTCTTTCTTTCTTTGTTATCCACTGTCTGCTCTATCGAATAATGTGCAATCTTCCGTATCATTATTCAAGGAAATAAAGAGGTCGCTATCAAGCGAATGAAAGAAAAAAGTTTATTCGATTCGATTCGAGCAATTCAACCAGCTGTTCGTTCCGATTCGCCCGATTTCGTAATTATTATATTCAATTCGATTCGACTGAGGTGAATCGAATCGAATCAAATTATTCGCCTAGTCGATTCGGTTTGAACCTTACTTGAATACTCAAGCATGCTTACTCTCTCAAAACCAAAATCATAGAACTCAAAAACTAATTCACACTGGCCGCTAAGAAACTATCTACACGACTCCCCCCCCCCCCGACTGTTTAAAATCACAATTTACAGTTCTGGGTCGCCACTCTCTCAAAACCTTTTATTTCTAGCCATCACCAGGACAACCCTGAGATTTTGAAACCTTTCGTACGATTCATAGATAAAATCTACTAGAGACAAGTGCTTAAGAACCAGTTTTAAAAACCTAGAAAGTACTTTTACTAGAAAAAACGTATTTTTGCATCTAAAATGAGATTCTCCATGAGGAGACTCAGAGAATCATGAGGACATCTGAGAATATATCTGCGACACCCGGAAACGAATAGAAGAGCTTGTTAAATTTGACGGTCGTGTATTCTAAACCTCTAACAAAGATGAATGGTTAAAATCAACACAAACAAAATCTTCATAAAACTTGAGACTGATAACTTAAACTGCTAAACCGCCACTACAATACTTTCACTCAAACACTGTAACAAATCGCTATTTCTTGACATGACTCTTCGTTACACGGAGATCCGATCACTTATAAAAAAAACCACTACATACCAAGTAAACAGAAGTCATGAAAATAATCGGCAGTAACACACCATTTCTAATTAAAAACAAGTACCATAAAATAACCGTAAACAGAAAATCAGTACTTTACAACAATTCTAAGCACTGGAAGAACTATGAACTGCGTTCAAGTAATTCAAAGGGCTTTAAAATACTATAAACTGCATAAAACTACTAAAAGCCGCATTAAGAACTACGATGTACTTCAGAAGCCCATGAAAGACTTAGAAATACTTCAAACTAGCAATACCTACTTCAAAAGACTACACAGAACTTCGAAGAACCATGCAGTACTAAAAAGTAAGCGAAGAAATAAGGCATGATGTTTCATCCGTTGATCGAATCAGACGGGATTTATTATAACACATGACAATATACCAATGTACCAACGTTATTCCCGATATGTAGTGATCGATGCAACTGAAGGACACCAATACAACAGCTGAGATCTAAATTTACCAAACCGACGAAGCTCGGAAAAAACAGAATTTTTAAGAGCGTAATAAATAACACTTAATCTCAGGTCAGACAAAACACTAGATTTATTGCTATACTCAGGAAGACGGAAAAAAGTCACGGAAAAAGAAGGCATTACAAAAAGAGAAAAAGAAGTAAGTTTAGTCGACGAATTAGTTTCTAATGAAGATAATAGGGTTTTTGACAGCCTAATGTCCAGAGATTAATTTTAAGAATCCAAAACTATTCCGAAGGTAGAAGAGTGATCATGAATACGCAAGGAACAAGATGTGAGAGGAAGAGAGCTTTTAAAAAGATAGGAATAGAGACAACTTGTCGAAATAAGGATTTTGAGGTATGGATAATTGGGTTTTTCGCAGTGTGATGTCGTTAGAATAACCTCTACCGATTCAAAAAGTATTCCGAAGGTAGTGGAGTGATCCTGGATATGTAAGGAACGAGACGTGAGTACGAAAGAGCTTGTAAACAAATAGAGATAGAGAGAAGTCGTGGAAATACGGATTTTGACGTATGAATAATAGGGTTTTTCAACAGTTTGATGTCGTTGGAACATATTTTAAGCCTTCAGAAAGTATCCCGAAGTTTGAATACTGATCGTGGATGCGTAAGGAACAAGACGTCAGTCAGAGAAGGCATCAAAAAAGATAGGAATGTAGTGAACTCGTGGATATACGGAGTTTGAGGTATGGATAATATGGATTTTCATACTGTGATGTTTATAGAATACTTTTTAAGGCTGCCAATCATACTCTAAAGGTAGTAGAGTGATCCTGGATACGTACGGAACAACGTGTGAGTCAGAGACAGCTTTAAAAAAGATAGGAATTCAGAGAACTCGTGGAAATACGGAATTTGAGGTAGGCATCATATGGTTTTCACAGTGTGATATCGTGAGAGTAATTGTTAAGGCTGGAAAAAATATTCCGAAGGTAGTGGAGTGATCCTAGATACGTAAGGAACGACACGTGAGCACGAAAGAGCTTGTAAACTGATAGAAATAGAGAGAACTCGTGGAAATACGGATTTTGAGGTATGGATAATTGGGTTTTCACGGTGCTATCATGCTAGATTGATTTAAAAGGCTCCATGAAATCCGCTGAAGGTAGTAGAGTGATCCTGGAATCGTTAGGAACAAGATGTGACTCGAACAGAGCCTTTAGCAGGAGAGGAATAGAGATAAGTTATTGGAATAAGGATTTCAAGGTATGGATAATTGGGTTTTCACAATGGTATGTCGCTAGATTGATTTTAACCGACCAAGAGAAGATCCGACAGTAGTGGAGTGAACCTGGAATCGTTAGGAACAAGATGTGACTCCAACAGAGCGTTTAGCAGGAGAGGAACAGAGAGAAGTTGTTGAAGTAAGGATTGCGAGGTATGGATAAGTGGGTATTTCACAGTGCCTTGTCGCCAGATTGATTTTCAAGGCTCCACAAAATCCTCTGAAGGCAGTAGGGTGATCCTGGAAACGTTAGAAACAAGATGTGAGCCGTGGAGAGCGTTGGACAGGATCGGAACAGATAGATGTTGTTGAAATAAGGATTTTGCGGTATGGATAATTGTGTTTGTAACAGTGCTTTGTCGCTAGATTGATCTTCGAGGATCCATGAAATCGTTTGAAGGTCGTACAGTGAACTTAAAAGCGTTAGGAACAAGATGTGAGCCGAGGTGTGCGTTTGAACGGATAGGAATAGATAGGAGTTGTTGAAATAAGGATTTCGAAGTATGGATAATTGGGTTAGTCTCAGTGCTTTATCCATTGATTGATTGTTGTCGCTCCAAAACAATATCCGACGGTAGTAGAGTGAGCCTCGATACGATACGAAAAAGATGTCAGCCGAACAGAGCTTTTCAGAGGATAGGAATAGATGCGAGTTGGTGAAATTATGATTTCGAGGTTTGGATAATTGGGTTTTTCACAGTGCGATCTCGCTAGATTTATCTTTAAGGCTCCATACAATCATCTGAAGGTAGTAGAGTGATCCTCGATACGGTAGGAACAAGATGTGCGCCGAAGAGAGCGTTTGATAGGATAGGAATAGATACGAGTTCTCGAAATTATGATTTTAAGGCCTGGATAATTGTGTTTGTCACAGTGCTTTTTCCATTGATTCATTTTTGACTCTCCAAAACAATATCCGACGGTGGTAGAGTGATCCTGGACACGTTAGAAACCATATGTTACCGAAGAGAGCGTTTGATAGGATAGGAATAGATATGAGTTGTTGAAATTATGATTTGAAAGTATCGATAATTGGGTTTTTCACGGTGCGATCTCGCTTGATCGATCTTTAAGGCTCCATAAAATCCTCTGATGGTAGTAGAGTGATCCAGGATATGCAAGGGTCAATATGTGTTTGGAAGAGAGCGTTTGTAAAGATAGGAAAAGAGACAAGTTGTTCAATTGACGTTTTTAAGGTACTGATTAGTGGTTTTTCGAAAGCGCTATGACGCTAGATTGATTTCTGATGCTAAATCATACGTTCTGAAAGTTGTAGAGTGATCCTTTATACGCAAGGATCAATATGTGTGTGGGAGAGAGCGTTTGTAAAGATTGGAAGAGATAGAACTTGTTCAACTGAAGTTTTTTAGGTACGGATTTGCGGGGTTTTCCCAGCGCTTTGACTCTAGATTGATTGCTGATGCTAAGTCGAATGTTCTGAAAGTTGTAGAGTGATCCTGGATACGTAAGGATCAATGTGTGTGTGGAAGAGACCATTTGAAATGATAGGAAGAGAGAGAACTTGTACAATTTAAGTTTTCAGGTATGGATTTGCGGGGTTTTTCCAGCGTTATGAAGCTAGATTGATTTTTAATGCTAGGTCGAATGTTCTGAAAGTTGTAGAGTGATCCTGGATACGCAAGGATCAATATGTGCGTGGAAGAGAGAGTTTGTAGAAATAGGAAGAGAGACAAATTGTTCAATTGCAGTTTTTTAGGTATTGATTGGTGGGTTTTTCCCAGCGGTATGACGCTAGATTGATTGCTGATGCTAAATCAAATGTTCTGAAGGTAGTAGTGTGATCCTGGATACGCAAGGATCCATATGTGTGTTGAAGAGAGCCTTTGAAAACATAGCTAGACGGACAAGTTGATCAATGGACGTTTTTTAGGTGTTGATTGGTTGGTTTTTTCCAGCGATATAACGCTAGATTGATTTCTTCTTCTTAATGAAATGTTCTGAATGTAGTAAGGTGATCCTGGATACGGAAGGATCAATATGTGTGTGGAAGAGAGCGTTTGAAAACATAGGAAGAGGGAGAAGTTGTTCGATTGACGTATTTTAGGTGTTGATTGGTGGGTTTTTCCTACACTGTAAAAAAAAAGGTTTTCTACGGAACTAAAAAAGGATCTGAGCGCGGGCACACGGTCAGATCCTTTTTAGGTTTCGTACAAAAAAGGTTCCGTGTGGAACTTCTTCTTGGTAAATGGGGAAAATGGTTTCGTACACATGGTTCAGTACGAAACCTTAGCGAAGAAAACTCACAAAGGTTTCGTAGCAAAAGTTCAACACGAAACCTCTTCAAAATTATGCTCAAAAGGTTTCGTACACATGGTTTCGTATAAAACTATCCTAATCCTATTCATCTAAAGTGGGAACCCTTTGAAGTGATACATGGTTTTCGACTAGAGCTGCTGTACATATGACCAATATCAGTGAGATAAGGAAAGCCCCTGAAGGATGCCTTTCGTTAGTTCTTC
>OENT01003210.1:0-11562 GCA_900239685.1 Rotaria macrura | reverse complement strand
GGACGCTTGGAACATGTCTTTGGACAAGTCGCCGCTGAAATTACTCCAACCAGCTGCGCAATTCCAGTGTGAAACTCCAGTATTTTGGGGTTTTCGGGATCACTGCTCGGGCTATAGAAAATCTGATTGCACCATTGAATAGAATTCCTCAAGTTTTATTTGAAAAAGAAGTGGCATGATAGGGAAATTTTCCTTGGCGAACCGCCGCTGGAAATACTCAAATCGGGTGCCAACGTCATCTACGTCTTGCTTTCAAGTGTCTGTACCGCCATTTTTATCGTGATTAACTATTATGATTGTCATCCTCCACGAAATTGAGTGAAGGTTCCACTCGATGGTAAAAATGGAGTTGACTCGTCCAGTTAACTCATTCTTTTCTCACATTGGTAATACGATATGACGTTTGAAAACTTTTGCACATAGAACATTTCGATTGATATCTTCATCTCATTTTTTTTACTGTAGATAAACTCCACTAGCTGTGAAAATCTGCTAGAACCTAAATAAAGCTGCACCCTAATATTGTTTTTCAGAAGGATTTAAGATGAAATAAGAAAACGCTAACGAATTTCATACTTTGCTAAACCTGTATTAACTTCGTGCATAAACCAAGTGTCATACATGGTAGGATAAAGAATCATGAATTTCATCAGAGAATAGAATGCTTCATGTATTCGATACCAATATTGACTAGCGGAAAAATGAATTTTCTGTTTCAATTTTATATTCAGAACTCCCTATTAATAGGATGACTTAAAGTGATGAAAGCATTATCTCCAAGATTCAGAAAAAAGAGAAAAAGACTCCATCAAAGCATTTAGTCTTTTCAAAGTCACTATTTTAGATATCTGAGTATGTTCATTGTTTTATTCGCGTATGGATGTGTGTTTGTTTTTGCCTGTGTCGCTCTGTTGGGCTATTGGAAATTTATTTATGTAGAAAAACGCTTCTATGATGCCCTTCAGCAGCAAGGTGTAACAGGTGAACCATTCGTACCGTTTTTCGGTCAGATGCCTGACATGTGCCGAGCGTCTGACAATGATTCCTTAATGATCTTTTGGATGGACTACGTTCAGAAATATGGCAACGTTTCTCTGATAGGATTTGGCCCATTAACACGTCTTTTGGTAAATGAACCAGATATGATCGCTGACATATTGGGTCGCTCACACGCTCTAGACTACATCAAACCAACAATAATTCGGACTGTTTTTAAACCCCTGATCGGTTCCAGAAACCTAGTAGTTAGTGAAGGATCCGAACACGAGCGTGCTCGAAAAATGATTAATCCAGCGTTTCATTTCGTCAATCTCCAATCGATGATCAATATTATGTCCAACCAAACATCTAAAGCTATTGATGATCTATTGGTATCATCAAATCTACCACGCATTGTAGACTTACAAGTTGATCTTAATGTTCTTACATTGTCAATAGTTTTGTCATGTGCGTTTGGTAAAGATTTTGAAACTAAAAGTATACTTAGAGAGACTGTTTGCCGAACATTCAAGGAAGCGATCGAAGCTAGTCAATATCGAACTACTCACATGATTAATCAGATTCCTTTCCTTGCACGACTACCATTTTGGCGTAAAGAAATCGTGGATAAAGCGAGCCGTGAAGTTGGTGGATTTGTTGAAAAAATAATCACTGAGCGCCGAAATGGTCTTTCATCCAGTTTACCTTCGAAAGATGATCTTCTCGACATACTGCTTCATGCTGTTGATGAAGAAGGAGAATCTTTCACAGAGGAAGAAATTAAAGAACAAGGTTTGGCATTTGTAATGGCCGGTCACGATACTGTTGGTAACTTATTGACATGGACGATGTACGTTCTCATGACACACGAGGAAGTGTTGAGCGCTTGCATCGATGAAATAGACAGAATTCTTTCAAATGGATTGGAACCTACTTATGAAAACGTAAATAAATTGATTGTATGCGAAGCTGTGTTACAAGAAACTCTGAGACTTTATCCGCCAGTGCCTTTATTATCCCGCCAGTGTGTTCATGAGCATGTCATCGGCTCACAAAGAACACATAAGTTACGTATTCCTGCCGGGGTAGGTATTCTAATAAACGCTTACACTCTTCATCGACGTGCTGACTTATGGGATCGACCTCTCGAGTTTGTTTATACCCGATGGATGCGCGATCCTGTAACTGGCATGAAACCAAAACTTCCTCATCCATTCTGTTATCTACCATTTGGAGCCGGAGCACGAAACTGTATTGGACAAAATTTTGCATTGCTAGAGGCGAAAATTGTTTTAGCCATGCTTCTACAACGATGTAGATTTGAAATAGAACCTGGACAGAAAATCACACCAAACGTTGGCATCACTATGCGACCAAAATATGGACTACGAGCGAGAGTAACTAAACGACTTTAATAAGAGAAGACTAGAATAGGACTATGAAAGGAATAGTGCGATATTCTATTTTAACTAACCTAGCAATTTCATTGAATACACTACTAAAATTAATCATGAGAAAGAGATATTGTTTAGCACAATCAATAACACGTGAAGATAATAATTGTCGACTTTTCATCACTAATAATTAGCCTAAATCTTTGAAAAGAAAGTATGGGCCAAAGACCGAAATGAATAGAAAAATCTCAATTCGATTCGATTCGATTCGGTTGATTTCTCCATTCGGTTCGATTCGATTGGACTCCATTCGACTCATGCACAACAGAAAATCGCATAATTGCTCATAGAGTAGGTGCAAAGCCATGATAAGCTAGCTTCATCTGTCTCGAAGGATCGTATTCTTTTCTTTTGCTTTTAAGTCTATTTCACAAAGACTAATCATAATATAAAAACAGATGCGTCAAAAAAAACAGCAATTTCATACCAAATAAAGAGATTGAGCATGGGTGCATCTAAAGATTCGAACCTAGGGAAAGCATTATCTTGTTTATTTTTCAAACTGGATTTCCGATTAACATGCACCTGCATTTCCTTGAATTTTCTGAGAATGCTGAGATCGTTTGTTTATTGCAAAATTTTAAGTACCAATACCAAATGTGTTTTTATGTAGGAGTTACTTGTTGACATGATTTGCAGCTAGAACTGACATCTTTTATTTTTTGCAGCTTGCTTTGAATTTCGTAGGATCCCAATGATTTTCTCCAAAGATTTCGAAGATTCTAGTCATTGTGGGAGTTGTTCTCTTGAAATTGGGTCCCACATAATTGGTCTGAACTTTTTATTAGACGTATGGCATTCCAAAAGCAATAAAATCTCAGCTTCGACCCATTGATTTTATCAGTACGAAACCGCGAGCTCACGTGTAGGCAGCTGAACAATATTAAATCTTTACGCAAAAAACTTGCGCTGAAGCAAAGACGAAATATAGGGGAAATAGAAATATCAATCACTCTTACTTTCGATTGAGCTAATAAAGGGATTGTTTTTCACCATCGAGATGTTAAAATTTGAACTCTTTTGTGTGACTATTTGCCTAGCAGCGATTAACTGTCACCCGATGGTAGGACTGCTGCAAGGTATTGCAGCAACACGACACATGAGACGAAAAATATTTGAAAATGACACTAACCCAGTGAAAAATATTCACTGATTTCAATCGGATTTTTCTGCACCATAATCAAAATTAAAATCGATTAATAATTTTGGTTACCTCATGATCAAGGATAATCAAAATTATCAATCGATTTTAATTTTGATTATGTTGCAGAAAAATCCGATTGAAATCAGTGAATATTTTTCACTGTGAAGTATTACGATTTGGACGTGGACCCGAATAGAAACATCGGATTCGATTCGATTCGATTCGATCCAATCCGACCTACTTTTTCAAAATCTCAATTCGATTCGTTTTCGGTCTCTGATATGGGCTCCTTTTATCTGGTCAGGTTTTTCCTCATCAATAAATGGATAATACATAATAACAGTGTATCCAATGATGTATTCTTTTAGCGTCTCCTCAATAATTTTTCTCAGCAGAGGAAGATTAGATGCATCTGCAAAAGATCTAAACTAGCCTAAAACCGAGCAAGAATACCGAATATATCATAAGAGACCAAATTTCGCAGTCAATTTCAAAGTAACGCATCCCAATGAAAAATTGCCATATTATATGAGATTCTATGAGATTATCATCCGATTTTTGTACAAGAAAATCAAAATTACACTCGATTTAAGAGATTATTTTTAATTTAAAAATCAAAATAACTTGGATTTGTAAAATTTCAATTGATTATAATTTTGATTTTTTTTGCGCAAAAATCCGATGATAATCTTATAAAATCAGAAAAGTTTTTACTGGGATTGTCGGCATTAGAAAAATTAATGCTGATTCAAGATACGTGGTTGGTTGAAAAATCAATTCAGTTTTAATGTACTTTTCAAAGATGAATAAAAGTTAATGCACTAATCGAGAAAGAACTCGATGGATTAATTAGAATCATGGACGTGCCTCGATAAGTTGCTATATATTATCGATAAATTGATAAATTGAATAAGATAAATTATATAATATTTAGAATAGGAGCTGAAGTTAACTAAAGTTAGAATAATACTTATTTCGTTAATAAAACCCGTGAGTCTGCCATGTGTCATGAAATAGAGAAGAGGCGACATTTTTCTTTCGTGAAAATGTGCTAAGATTTATACACTCTGACTCATATCTGGAACTGCTCGAGCTTTTCGTGACCTGGCTGGATCGTCAGGTTCACATTTCCGATCAAACTGGTGAAAAACTGGCAAAAAGTCGACAGATTTTTTGATATAGATAAACTGGCATACAGCCGGCAGGTTTTTCGCATAGTTTTACTCGCACAGAACTGTAAGATTATTCTCGGAGGCATGTTTGCTGAGATTTCAATTTATAAAATGTTATACAACGTTGCAATGTAAGTTACAAGTGTAATAGAGAGCATACATGCGGTTTTACTGATAGGACTGAAATCAAAGCCGGTATAATTTCAAGCAATACTTTTAGAATGGTTTTGTCTTGTAAAATTAAGGTAGTACAAGTTTTGTAGATTATTTTTCTCAGGAAATTTTCAAACACTTTAATGCATGCCATCTGGAGAGAAATAGTGCATGATTCTATCAAAATTAGAAAAAAAACGGCGAAAAGCTGGCCGGTTTCAATACTTTGACTGGACCCAATCGAAAACCGACTAGGGTCCTGCACGGGAACAAAAAATTGCTTATGATTCAGGTGAAAGAATTTTGCACCTTTCCATAGTTTTCAATGCTAAAACGTTATTTGGTAGTGAGTTTTGTACAAAAATGTTCGTTCTTTCAGGTTATATACTTAGAAGTTAAGAATAGTTCTTCACTGCCAGCCCATTTAGTCGGCAACACATTCGGGAAAATTATTTTCCCACTTTTCCCGATACTTTGTTCCCGAACTGTTTGTTAACTCAACGATCAGGCAGTTAATAGCTGTTCGAAATTTCTCAGTATATGACCTGAAAGAGCAAACATTTTTGTACGAAACTAATTATCAAAAAACCTTTAAGCATTGAAAATGATGGAGGTATGCAAAGTTCTTTCACCGGGAACAGAAACGACTTTTTGTTCTCGTGCAGGACCCTAAAACCGGCAAAGTGGCCGGCATGGTATCTGTTTGTCGGTCGGGTTCCACATTTGCTCTGACTACATTATAGTGGTTCTTTCTCAGTTCTAATTGATGAATTAAAATTACCAGTGCGGACGTGTGGAGATTTAATTTGAATTTGATAATGCATTATTTTTCTAGTGTAGATAATACCTAAGCTATCAAACAATTTGAGAAAAAAACTTACCATAATGAAATAAAGTTAAAGAGGTCTTGAGCATTTTGCCGCTTCTCCTCCCTCATAAACAGACGCCCAAATCATTAAAATAATGCTGAAAACTGAGAAATAAGATCATTGAAAACGTTGAACCCACAGATAACTGAAGTTCAATAGCTTTTACCAAGCGAAGAGAAAAGGCTTGTCATCATACTGCCTGTGGGACTAAAATGTTCTAGTTATCTTATTATTCAGATTTATCAAGCGTATTTAGATTAGCTTAAATGAAAAATGATGTCATTCTCTAAATATATGACGAGAGTATCGATAATTTTGAGCTCGTTAGTAAAAAAAATAGTTTTCACGAAAACTATTGGATTCTAATCGAGCATCAGGATTTCTTAGCAACTACATGATTCAAAAACTTTTTATGGTTATCTTTCATTGAATTTATTTATTTGAAACATTTTCAAAATTTTCACAAGTATCTTTGAGCCAGCAGTGTCACATATCCAAGATTTTGAGGAAGCGCTCAAATCTCCCATGAGCGAAGTAATATTCAACATGGAGGATGTGCATATCTAAGGGAAATCATGTATCTCGAAAGGCAGATGGTCGCATCTCTCGAGTGTGGGTGTAACATCCCCCATGAGAGATGCGGCATCTCCAGTGTGAGAAGTGAGCAATTTTCCAAAATCTATCGTATGTGCAACTGTTCCTTTTAGCTCTTTGAACCCTCCATTTGTTGGAAAGAGTTCCACTTAAAAAAATTATTGCCTCATCAAAGAAATAGTCGGAAAAAATCTATAACAGAACACGCACTGTCTTAGGAATACGTTCTTCTATATGTTGCCTTACTCTTCATAGGCTGTTCATGTTGCCCTCCATATAAAAATATTTTGTTCAAAAAATCACGAAATAATCGATTTTTAATCGATTATTATCATACGATTTTAATCAGTAGTAATCGTCACAGAATCATATTTTAATCGATTATTACTGCTTAGATTATTAATTAAAATCATATGATTATAATCGATTTTTATCGACTTTTCGATTATTTTTTACATGTGCAGCTAGTTTTTACACAGATTTTATGTATCAGGTGTGATAGCAATCAATAGCCGCCTCAGTTTATTCAAATAATTCTTTGAAAATCTATAGTTTTCGTCTAAATTTTACTAAAAGAAATCGCATACTTTAGTAATCGCAGGCTTTACATTATTCAATAGAGAAGAACTTAAAAGTTTTTCACGCAACAAAGTTAAGCATTCTAGCCTTTAGCTTGCATATACACGGAATTAAAGGTATGCCGTTTGTGCGACATAAACTTAGACCTTCTGAGTCAAATTTCCACACCAATCTTGAGTAGGTCAACGACTTATGTGTGCACAATTTGTGAATTAGAAAATGAATGAGAGGTTCTCCGCCTCATATTTAGAATATATTCTGATTTCTAACATAGTTGTTTTTGTGCTGATTTGCAATAAGAATAACTTTGCGATGCTGCAGAATATAAGTCAACCAGGCTTTTCCAATGAAAGATATTGAGCGAAGCGGCATATATAATTCATCTGAACAAAAATAGGAGTTTTTAGATACTTTCTTGTGTTTTGTAACATGACTTTTGTGAGTAGTAGGCTGATTTATTGAAGTACTTTTAAGTTCAAATTGAATTTGTTTGAGACAATCCTATTTTTCAAAACGAATGTTTCATAAATCATAAGATATTTTGGAATAATTTTAACCTAATCTGAGAAAAATAATAATTCTATAGCAATCTATTAGCCTATTGCAGAAAACTGTAGCGGTGAGAAAAATTGACTCGATATTCAAATAAGTGTAACGTTCCCTGAATATTTTAATATGTTTCAATATCTACTGGTACGAATTTCTCTTGTCAACATACTATATGTTGATTGCTCGTTTATGACGCGGATACGTTTATCCTCTTCTATAAGCATTCTTCCCTTACCCTTATCTTTCCATTAATATCTGTCTATTTCCTCTTATTCTTTCTCTTGACTGCCTATATAAGCGCGTGTTGTGAATATAAAAGATACGAGTATGGATATGAAGAAACTAACTAAAGCATATTAACAACAATACAAGCATATCTTCGATAGAAAATCGTCACAATTAGTGTGCACGAAGAGTTCTTCTAACTCTGAAAAACATAAATATTCAAAAATCACATAGGAAAACAAAGGTTGCTTCTTAAGCAAATTTCGCAAACTTCTGATATTTTCGTTTTTTAAACTTTGCTTGCTTTCATTGGAGACATTCATGAATCATATGCGAATAACTCTCTTAGTAGACAGAATATATGTGATTTGCACTGAAGTTTTTACTCAATACGTGATCGAAATCTACAATTACTGTGAAGTTACCAAATATTTTTGGTTACATTTCATTGAACTTATCACATAAAACATTATGAAAATTGCTCACATACACAGATGAAAACATTTGCTTAATTGCACGCTTTGCTTGCTCTATTAAATAACGCGATGATAACGAATAAGTTTAATTAGTATCCAATTTGATGGGTATGAAGTCAAAACTAGAAATATTCGATTATTACTCAGATTTTTATGATTATTGCAACCGGTTTTTCATACTTATTTACAGGACAATTCAAAATAACAGTTAAGTAACGAATTTGTTTCAGATTTGAAAAGCTCTTGTTCATTTTTTTAAAAGACGTTTTTTTATATGAAGAATGCATATCTCTATGTTTTTGATGATGATTCTCGACAGATTGATTCACTCAGGCTCGAATTTTTCATGAAAAATTCACCTTGTCACATCTTCATGCTTAGCAACAAAGATCCCCCCCCCAACAAACGTTAAGCCTTGACTTCCTGATTTTTATCGAATGTACCGGAGTAATATAAGCTTTATTAGAGGAAAAGAGTATCATTCAAAAATTTCTAAAGAAACATCTTGTTGACTCTATTTCACCCTCATTTAAAATTCTTCCGAAGCGTTGTCTTATGAGATAAACTTATTTTAGTAGATGAACTATGAAATTCTTTTTAAATTGTATAGTCCAGTCAATTTTAGCTATATCTACAGTTTGAACGAACGATCTATATCGGAGAACAATGCAAACTAATCCTAACAGCAGTCTTAGCTCTGGTAATTCTTTGAAGTTTTTTCTTCAACAACTTACAAGTTCAATCAACGTGCGGTCTGTTTAGATAGATTGGAAGTTTTGCAGGAAGGTCCTGAATCATATTGCTGCATCTGTTTGTTTTCTTCAAATCCAAAAACTAAATTTAACCACGAAAAAACATTTTCCAACGAAATAAGAATTAAATATTCTTTCAGAAAATGACAAGACAAATCTAAGGAATAAAAAAGGCGTAAATTGTTAAGACGAAAATTAGATCCTTCCCGACATTGAAGTTTTAAATATTCCAAGCCCAGGTGAATGAATCCGATATAGAATCCGATCCGATCCGATGAAATCCTATGGGAATCCGGGTTGTGGAAACACTAACGGATCCGACGGAAGAAACCTATTTTCTTATTTGTGTACGAATCAGCATTTAATCCCAATAGTGGAGGCCTGTTTTATCATACGATGAAATCCAATCGGATTCCGATAGTATGATTCGATAAAACCCAACACTAGGGATCTGAATCAGGAATCGCAACCAGGAATCCGATAGGATTTCATTGGATAAGAGAAACTCCGATGTTAACATGATCGGGTCAGACAGGCATCCGATCGGATCCAAGTGTCGGAATCATCCTCCTGGGAGGGTAAATTTCGATTTCGAAAACTGAAAGAAAGCGTAAATTAGTCCGTAGTGATTTTCCCTCCATTTTCAAATGACTTCAAATTCTATTTTTTACATTTCTCTAGTGTAGTGGTGCGTAAAATCCTTAAGTGAAACTTAACTTAACTGCAGAAAACATTTATAGCCAAAGTTTGAGGAGAATATCTGAAAACCAATTGAAAGTGACATCTTTTATAGCTCAAAAGGTGTTTCCTGCCATACTCTTACCACGATTTATATTTAAGCATGTAGTTCTCTCTAGTTTATTCTATATTTTTAGATGATTATATTGTTTGTTTAAGATTCTTATTCAATCCATCACCTCGATGAGTATTTATTTACAGTGCCATAACCTATGCATGTCTCTCTACATATTACCACGTGCAGCATAATGATAGATACGTCTGCTTTAAAAAAGAGAATGTTACTCTTGTTTCATTTGCCGATCTCTTTGTTCGCCTGGGTCAGTACTATGCTCTTTAATAGTGACAAAA
Source organism: Rotaria macrura (assembly GCA_900239685.1). NCBI lineage: Eukaryota > Metazoa > Rotifera > Eurotatoria > Philodinida > Philodinidae > Rotaria > Rotaria macrura. The sequence goes on along the minus strand of OENT01003210.1, from coordinate 1,528 downwards.
AACCTTTATCTTCCGTGATTGATGTGAAATGGCCTAATTAGTCATAACAAACTTGAAAAAGTGACGTATAAGAGGGGAAATCGGCTTATGATATTTTTCTTTTCTATACTATGAACAACATACACAGAACGAATGAGGAAATTGCGCTTATCATTTTCATAACAAAATAACATAGATTTATTGATGTTTCATAGACCAACTCCTTCGTATGAGTATAAAAGGTCACTGTGTATAAGCATGGCACACGAGACTGATTATTCCTAATGAAGAAAGTTCTCACTAGAACATCCAAAAAGTATTACACAATGGTACTATTTGGTTCTCGATAAAATGAAGGCGACTAGATATCGTAACGGACCATACTGTGGAAATCGCTTCAGATACGCAGGTTCTATGCTCATATAGAACCATGCATAGTTGTAAATTCAGAAATTCTTGTCTAAATTTTACTGGTCGATGTAGGAGAATCGCATGAAGCCTACCATGTAACTAAAGTATTCTGAAACTTAATACTAACAAGAATTAACTGTCGCATGCGGCTGATAATTTTAAAGGTAAATTAACTACAGGTACAGAATAATACTGACCACGACCGGAAATCTTTGTTATTGGTGGTTAGCCTCATCACGATGATTGGAATTCTGTCTTATTGCTGGAAAGATGGATGAAGAACCTCATTCAGTACAATGTTCGCATGAAAGTGGTGGGCCTTTACTTTTACGGTTTTTTGTTGCAGCTAATGCTGGAAAACGTGTCGCACTGGAGGATTTTATTTGTGCACCTTGCTGACGGCGCTACGCTTGATGGAGAAAGTATATGTTCTCTACCAACAAAAAGTACTATTTATTTTTTCTAACACAAAATAGAACCATTTTGTAGAAATTTTTGAGCTCTCTCTAATGGCGTATAAACTAGATTGAAACAGCAAAGTATCGTTCTATGATTATAAGTTACTAAAGGTTTAACCATGGGATATTCCTGAGGATATTTACAATACGTTCTCTATCGACATATAGTTGTCATCATTTTTTCGCAGTATAAAATAGTACCATTGTGTAGTACTTTTCGGATGTTCCAGTGGGAACGTTTTCTATAAGAATAATCAGTCTCATTTGGTATGTGTACATGGCGATAGTTTATATTCACACAGAGTTAGCTTACGAAGCATCAATAAACCTATGTGATTTTCATATGAAAATAATCAGCACAATTTTCTTAGTCGTTCTGTGTATTTTGTTAACAGTATGTAATAAAAAAAGCAAAATAGACCAATTTCCCAGCTGATGCTCCATCTCATGTGAGATATATTTTTATCTTGCCTTTTAGTCAACTATTGATGTATAATATAGTATATAAACTAAGCGTAATTACAAAGTATAATTTAATACTTTGTGATAGATAATACACACACAAAGTGGTTAATATAATGGAAAAAAAAAGTGAATGTTTAATACGATACCAGATGTTATAATACATTTTAATTATAATTACTGACGTTTCCGAATTTAAAATGTTTGTTTACAAAGTG
>OENT01003209.1:0-14036 GCA_900239685.1 Rotaria macrura | reverse complement strand
CGGTCGTGTGGGGAGCGTATACGGTCGTTTACAGCCGTGTACGAAGTCCGTAATCGTCGACCTGGGAATGAACAAGCGATTAGAAAGCAAGTGTGCATACCATTGAATCACATGTGATCACATAAGTTACAGAACGAAACGTAATCTATATATCTATCGTCTATTGACATCATTTACAGATGTAAGTTTCAGTGAAATGCTCGGCATATATAAAATTAGAATTATTGCTTTCAATATAAATGCATTAACTTATCCGAAAAAAAGTAGATTCTATAAAATGAATTACAAAATTCAAAAAATGTCTAATTATACCGATTCATGTTTTAGAGAAATATTCTTTACTTTTTTTACGAAAGTTGATCTTATATCGAAAATTTTGAAAAAACTGGTCTCTTGATTTCTTTTATCATTTTTCGAGTGTTGAATACAGATGTTTTAATATCGATGTACCTGCTTTCTTCTATTTAAAACGCACTTATAATATTTCAGGAGAAAAAACAATTTCAAAATTGTTGAACCTTCGACGTTATTCAGACTAAATTAACTTTCTAGAAAATCTTGAGAACTATTTTCCGGGGGGTGGAAAAACGTGAAAATATTTTTTGTATTAACGAGGTTCTGAATCGAGTCTGGTATATATTGTAATCGGAGGGGCGTCGAATGCTTATGAGCGTGATTCATACTCGACATATTTTTGTGTTCGAATGCGTTGCAACTGAAACCGCATCTTGACGTAAGAAATATTTCACTGGAGACACATTTTCAAATAAAATTGCACTCCGACGCGAAGCTCCACAATAGATCCAATGAGATGCAAACATAGAAAAATCGCAACTAGATGCGCTTCTAACTAAAGTCGCGTTCAGACACAAAAATGTTTCACTGGAGACGCGATTCAAAAAGAAAACGCATCAACATGCGTTTCCAGTCCAAGTCTACCCACGTTCAGACGCAGATCGTGAAAAGTCGCGTCCAGACGCATTTTTTATCTCTTTTTCATCACGTGTGGATGCGTTTCACACGAAGAACACATTTAAACGCATGATTTCTGCGTTTTGTGTTTACATGGGCAGCTAAAGTGCATACTGATTCAACTAATCTATTGATGATAACTGTTGACAGTCATAGTCATCTTCCTGGAAAAGAAAAACTTGAGGTTCGTGTAGTTCGTGAATCAATGGAATATTTTATTTTGTATTTTTTTGTAAAATTTTTCACACTGTTAAAATTTCAACTTAATTTCATACAATAAAACATGCACTATATATTTCCAACTCTTTAAAATATGAATTGATAATGCTTCATGTCAATATAATTTTTCGACATTTTTCCCTTCTACATTATGACGGCCAACCACTGTAACCTTCACTTTCTCTTTTCAATGTTCTTTCTTTTTCTTTTTCTCCTTTTTGTTGTTGTTAGTTGGTGCTAGTCTGTTGTCCCTTTAGGACCGTAAATTCATGGGGTCTTTTATGCAGTACAAGAAGCTCAGATCATCGATAAATGTTGACCATAAGGACTCAGTTCAAATTTGAGAATCTGAGATGGATTCTGATGTATTTTTAAAAATTCTAAAATTTCATATCAAACGTGTTCAGACGCGTTTCGAGGCCAAAAATATATACATGGGAAATGTAAAAATTGTGAACTTTTTTCTTTTTTTACGCTCAATCTTACTGTTCCGGACCTGGATAGTTTACCGTATTGTGATGGGGTCGCTTGAAAATTTCAGATGTGTTACTTAATATGTTATTGGTTTCAGTGCATTAATTTGTATTCGAAATATTTTGATAAAAATTTGAAATGAAAGTTCCTTAAGAGACTTTAGTAGCGTCACTTACCTTGATTGAAGACTCAGGAAAGTCTCAAAACGCTGGTGTTTAACATGTGCGGTGTTCTTACACATATCGTATTCGGTTTGCAAAAGTCTAAAATCTGATTTTTAGGTCTTCGGACTGAAAATTCCTATTTTTGTGACAGAAGCGAGTTTGTAGAGAAATGAATAATGTTTCACTGGAATTTTATTTGTTCCCAGGGTATGTTCTGGTGTTGTTTTAGGCTTGTTTAAAAAAGAAACAAAAGCTGGATTCAAAATTCGGAGACTTTACTTAGTAATTCTGAGTATTTAGCGCTGTTTGGGAAACGGCCAGATGAGTTTTCGGGAGCTTAGCGGAAACGGTCAGATCTGAGCCGTGTTCTCTCCAGATGGGAAAACTGCTTTTTCCGTTATCGGTAACCGGTTCGGAAACGGTCGGATCTGGACCGTATGTGGCCGGGGCTTGGACATGGTGTTTTCCGACGACGGATCCGGTATAGGAAACGGGAATCGTATCCGTGGATACGCTCCAGTGTCCGGAATTGCCGTGACGTAAGCCGGATCCAGAAGCCGGAACCGATTTCGGAAACCCGCTTCCGGAATTCGTCGGAATAACACAGGATCCGGCCGGTTCCCGCCGTACGTCTCGGAACTGGGTTTTGTGCTTTTTTGAAAACACAATTTTCTATCAGTAACATGGGCATAACTCAAGATTGGTTCAGCCTTTCTGGGATATTTTTTTTTTCGTTTTAAAGATCTCAACAAGGCCTAACTTTTTATCAGATAGATTTTTTATATCGGATTCTAAAGCTGAGAAAAGCTCGTTTTATTGTCTTTTTTCGCATTATTTTTGGGTCATGGGAATTCAAATGTTTAGAAAAAAACCATGGAATCAAATTTCAAAAATCAGTCTGATCAAAAGTTGCGTATAGAGGCTGGCTCTAATTTAAAACAAGCGCGACATCGATAGCTGTTACGGTCATGGAGTTATTTCGATTCTCGTATAGACCAGAAAATCGATTGTAAGCCCGGTTTAGAAAGGAATGCAAGGCTGAAATTTTTACCACAAACGTTTCTCAATAGGACCAACGATCGCTATAAGTTTCAGCCTAAAACTATTGTCCAAAGTATCACTTCGATTCTGAGGGGGTGTGGGTGCCCCCTTAATGGATTGATCATGTGATTTTCTAATATGTCCTGAGACCCTTCAAAAATCACGTAGTCATCTTCTGAACACAAAATCTAAAACCAAAATACTTTCATAAAAGTAATTCTTACCTATCATCGGATTGTATTTTTCAGATTTTCTGAAATGACCGAAAAGGTTTCAACTTTGGATATTCTGCTTATTTCCAAGTTCAATGTGTTTGATGATCCCTTCCAAATGAACTAATTCAGTCAATCAGCTCGAATTCTTCTATCTATTTTTATCAGTAACCAAGATATTTCGTTGGGCCTATGGGTGTCTTATTTCCAATCTGACTTCATGTGTGCTCGGTTTTTTTTGGGTGTGAGCTTGGATGTGAGTCTCAGTCTGGGTCTGCACCTTGGTGTTGGTGAATGTGACGGTTAGGTTCTTGTTCCATTTTATCACCCGTAAAGCCACATGCACACCCATTACAGAGAAGCGTGGGGTACCTAATCTGGGACCGAAATTCGTCGTAGGAACACCGGAAAAGGTGTTAGAAAGTCTTACAAAAGAAATAGAATACATTAAATATGTCAAAAACAAATTCATATGAAGAGATATCCACATTTCCACTGAAAAAATGATAGATAAAACCGATTAGGTTTGACGTAAGTTAGTCAATAAGAAACAAATAACTAAATACTTACTGAAATTGTTGATAGCTTCACCAACGGAATCCAAATTGCCACATCTTTGTTACAATCTTAAAGACCTCAAATCGATGAACTATTTAGATCTATATGGTGAATGGAATAAAACCACAATTGATAAAAATATCGAGTTTTCTCGATCAAAAAATCCGCCCGTTTTTCAACAAGCACACATCGTGCTCTTTTTCCGACTCGATGTCCTTTCCAAAACATTTGAAAGATTACAAGGCTACATCAGAAATGAAAGTGTATACATTCGACATTACAGATTCATTCACAATGATACACCAAAGAGAAGCAGTTTTAGCGATATGTGAATTTCTAGGTAGACACGGATACAAAAGCGTTTGTGGTCTATCTATCAGTACGATAAAAGCACTATTTATGCATGTATTAGAAAACTCATATTTCGTCCTTCAAACAGCAGAATCGGAACCGATTTTCTATCGTCAAATATATTTCTAACTACGAGATTAACAGGTGAAGAAATCGACAAAAATCTTAGAATATTACAAAAAAAAGATCCGAATATAAGAATAACATGGGAAGGAGGAAAATCGGGCGATTATTTAGATGTGAGGACATATAGAGAAATTCCAAAGTTTAGAACGACAACTTTTAGAGAATTGGCGGCACAACCATACGTGCTACACTTCCATTCATTCCACCCACTTCACGTTACCGGAAACATACCATATATGCAGTAGCCCTAAGGACAGCGTGCATATGCTCATACCTGTAGGACTTTCGAGATGAACTAGACAAAGCTCGATTCATGTTACTGTTAAAGATACATAGGACGTTTTCTTCAAGACTTAACAAAAACAACAACATCCGAGATACTTTTAGGACAAGATCATTCGAAGTATAGGGAGCTAGGATTAGACTTAGAATGGAATAAAAGAGAAAAAAATTTCAACAATGACATTCTTCTACACTAGACATACACACCTTTCCTTGTACATTTTGGTGCACGTTACCATCAGTTATGGCCAGAAATATTCTAAGGTACTTCACTTGATGAAGTACCAGTCATATATGTGAATAGGCTAACGAACAGTTTAAGACATCTATTGGTGAAAAGGAGAGTAAGTGGGCAGGCATTGAAGATTGTACTAAAATTATCAGCAGAAAACGAATGACTTATGGGAAAACAATTAAAAAAAGGGCTGCATACTTGGAAAAACTACGAAACAATAAACTAAATCGATAAAACAAGAGCATAAGAGAAATTTTCGAAAACGAATATAGAAACGAAAAACTGGAAGATATGAATTTAAAAAGAGAAATGTTGAAGAGTTAGTTAAGAAGTAAGAAAAGCAAAAAAGAAAAACGGTATGCAGAAAAAAAGAAAAAGGGAATATACAATAGAAATATTGAATGGAAAATGAATATCAAAGAAACTATATAAAAATATCTTGATAGATAATGGTGCATATAATACATCAATCGAGAAACGATTGGCCATTATTCATGAAGCAACAAAACGAAGAAAATTAATAGTGCATGTCTCAATAAAAAATTCACATTTTCAACCTTCAACAATGCAAAAAGCTTTTGCATTACATCATTCGAAGGAGGACTTCTATTACCTACTTTCTTTAAAGTGCGTTGCAAAAGTAATTGTCGAAATGTCAGAGCATGGTTCTCAGCTTGAGTTCATCGTACAGAGCCAATTCGTTTTTTATTTGAAAGAGCAACATCTGAACTACAAATTCTTAACCAGACATATTTTCCCATAATGCATCTGAGAAGAAATAAACACTGAAAAGCCAGCATCTCTAAAAACAATCTTGCAAAGTTTTTCAAGTCTATAATTTGTATGTTTCTATGTTACTTCAGGTTGCACGGATCAAGTTTTCACAGTAAAATACGCCAAAATGTAGCGCATAAAAATCTCTTTCGATATCAGAGCATTGTTTAAATATTTTGTATTCATTTTTAGTTCTTTAATTGGAAAGATATGAAAGCTAAACTTTTCGTAAAAGGGATAATTTTCCAAAGAATTATCAGACTGAGAGAATATCAGTCACTATCTCAAGAAATCATGCATGAAATGATTTTGATTTCTAGTATTCGTTCGGAATATATGAGACTTAAGAAACTTAACAGAAAAAATAGTTCAGCTAGCATTTTCTATTGCTACAACACGGTCAAGTAATGAGAACCAGCAAATAATTCAATCATCTGCAGAAAAAACAATGTTTTCATGTTAGAACTAGGCTTAACTTTATCCTCTAATGCATAACTGCTGAGAGTCCCATTGTATGCTAGAAAAATTATCATTGAAAGCGTTTTTTATCCTTTCCTAGCTTTCAAGAAATGATTAGAAATGAAAAAAATGATGTTGCTCGCTGACCAAGTCGCAAGAACGATTTTAGATGTGTTGGCTTTTCGACTTCTATGTCTTCTCAGATTCATTATGGGAAAATATGTCGGGTACAAGATTTGTAGTTCAGTTGTTGTTCTTTCAAATAAAAACCGAATTGGCTCTCTAAGATGAACTCAAGCTGACCCATGTACAAAAATGTGGGTTAAAATTTGATTAAAATCGATTCCCAATCGATTAACGGTGTATGATTATAATTGATTTTAATTAACCATCATCAGTAATTATCAACTCAACAATTTATTTGCAATACCACTGCTAACACCAACTACAGTATAATTTTATCTTTTTCTAATCAATCGCAAAAAAGCAACTGAAAATTGATTGAAACTCTATGTAGTGGCTTAAGATTCATATTAAGAATTAGGTATGAACCAATGCCAATGTAAAACTGGGCAGTAGGTATCTATATAACTGAACTCATTATTAAATGAATGAGGGGTACCCTATGTAAGTAATTATAAGGTATTAAAAGTTAGGAGTGCATTAGTTATGCTGGAATGCTAGTTAACTATAGGTACCAGTCCGACTGAGTATCTAATTTAACTGATCTGTGATTCAATCAATAGTTAGTAACTTCATTACAGTAATACATCATATCCCCTAATCTTGATAATGAGTTCAGTTATGTGGATCAGAGCTGCCAATACAGGTCTGGCTGGCCTGCAGGCCGGGTTGCACTGTTCAGCCTGCACAAAATTGACTTAGAATGATTTGATCTGCTCAATTTCATACTAAATATCACTTTAACCCGACATACACTAATAAGAAAATAGAAAGCAAATCATGATTGGACTGGATTTACTCCAACGATTATTGCGAAAGAAACAATAAAAAAGCTTAAAAAAAACGACGACAACGTAGTCACTGAATATTCGGTAACAGTCAAAAATGTGCCCAGTTTTTCGTCTGCATGAAAAAATGTTCCTGAAATATTATCCCTCACAAAAATGTCCCCAGCAAAAACTCCTCTTTTAGAAAAACAAACTGGTCCATATTTACTTTTTTTTCTAAAATGCGCTTTTGAATATGAATATTTTAACTGGGTCTAGTATACAATTACGATGAAGATACATTCTTTGAAATTTTTTCTAATTTATGATCAGCATTATGGGACAGATGTAGTTCATATGACAGTGTTAAAAAGTATAGGCCTCCTTGGCCAAAATACCTCGAGTTTCACGTTTGAATTTCTCATGTGATAAATATAGACAGTTTTGAACTAAACCAAATGTAGAATCTAGTAAAATTTCAATGACAGCATATGATCGTATAATTACCGGAAGAGAACGATGCATAGGAGCAGTTAGTCGCGAGTGACGCCCCCCTGCTTCAGGTTTGTTCGACTGATGCCGTTCTTGTTCTTAATATTGTCGAAGTCTTTTGAATGAAGGCCCAACATTATTTCGAATTTTGTAAACGGAACTTGGTGTATAGGATTGAGAGCAAATCATTAGTTGTTGGGAAGGAGTAGTTTGAAGTGAAGACAGTGGTAAACGGCAGGTTTTCGGGGTTATCAGTGGTCCAGTTTGGCCAGACGAAAGTGAAGAAAAACTAGATGATGATGGTGCATTTTCCTTGTTCGCTGTTGAACATGATGATGAAGTTGAACGAGAATGAACGAGAACGAGTGTTTTACAATGTTTAGATCGAGCAGTAGAGCCGAAAAGAGACCGACGACGCGGCATCTAAAAGAGATATGAAAAAAATTCAAGAATTATGAGCAAAAATAAAGTTTAAAAATTAAAATCGAGAAAATATTCAAACTTGTAGTTCAATACATATGATTATTGAAATTATATGATCAACAACCTTGTTTTTTACGAAAATTGATCAAAATGAAACCACTATAGTATGGGCACTATCAAATACATTCTCACCGCCATGTCTACCATAAGAGTAGTCGTTTCTGCTTATAGTCATTTATACGTGACGAAATTGCAGTATAGGGGTCATGACAGTCATAGTCAAATAAAGTGAAATAAAAAAATTGTTTCATATTTTATTAAATTACATAATTTTAGACAGAGAATTTTACGTTGATTTCAAATATATATAACACTAACTAGTTTTCTTTCATTCACACCTATTTATACATCTCACAAACTTGTTTATTCGTTTTCTCAAAATCACTTTTTTGGAGAGTTCGGAACCGATTTCTCAGACTGTATACGAGCTAATTTTGTTTTAAATAAAAGAAGAGACCTATATCTAGAAATGTATGTAGCGTTTTTTCGAAATTCGATTTCTTTGCCGAGATCACTGGATAACACTGATGTCAAAAACCGCTGAATTCCGAGTTCTTGCAGTAGAATGTCTCGGAAATCCGAACAAAACCAAATTTCGAAAAAACACTATATACATTTCTAGGCATAGGTTTCTTCTTTTATTTAAAAAAAAAGTAGCTCTCTAAGTCTTTTGCAGTTCGAGAAATCGGTACCTTACGAGAACCACGATTTTGGGGACTAATTTGTCCATAACTCGTTGAAGCAAAATTTTTATGAGCCGAAATTTTGCAAGAAATTGTGTTAACACAACACGTACATTGTCTCAAAATTTCAGACAAATCGGCCCACAAATAACGAAAATCGATTCCTGATGGGGGGGGGGGGCTTAATATGATTAGCTTAAAAGTTAAGTTCTTGTTGAGAAAAAAAAAATTTGTAACAAGACTTTCGCGCCATAGGTTAAAATAAATTGTCTTGTAGAGAAGTGCAAATATACTGGTTTTACTATAGAAGTGTATGAGAGCAATACCGCATAAGTGTGACAAATGTCGCTATTTTACTTCATTTGTTACCAATAGTAACAAGATCTAATGAAACATGTTGAAAATATTTCGTTTTAAAAAGAATTGTCAAATCTTGCATGAAAAAATATTTATCTAGGGGTGCAACAAATCCAAGGCCTTGGGATTTGGTGCAAATAGATTTGGGTTTGGGTTTGGTCTTAAATTATACAAATTTTATGAGAATTTTTAATATTAAGTCTCAGAAGGTAGAGGAGAGTATCGATTCTTAGAGGTTGATATAAAATTGTTTAGATTTGGTATAGATTTGGATTTGGGATTGAGATTTGGTTTGAATGTAGCACGACTAAAAGATTTGACTAATGCCAGATCGAAAACAAATCCCAAGTCCAAGTACAAACCCCAAATCCCAAACGTATCACCAATCCCGAATCCCAAGTCCAAGCAGAAAAAATTAATATAAACAATCCTGTGATCTAAATTTAGACGAAGTTCCCAGCTAGAAACTCAGTTCTAGCCATACCCCAAATCCAGAAACCAAAACTATTATAAATCCCTAGTAACTTCTCGGTGTTCGTTTATTCGAATCTTGATTGCGAGAACGTTTTTTAAGTAACAGAAGAGAGAGCATATATTTAGAAGGGATAAGCGTCAAAGAATGAATAAACAGGTGCCGATGAGTCAGGAATAAACATATGACTGTAACATTCCTCTTCACCGACAGAAATGTGGGTTCACACACATGTAAGGATACAAAAAATGAAAAAAACGAAAGAATCAGAATAACGAAATAGCGATGAAGAAAAGAGAATACGTGTAAGATGAGATTAAAAACAAGAAGGGAAATATGAGTAGTCTCACAATAAAAACAAACAAAATGCTAATTGACGAAATTTCCATGTACGGAAAGAAAACACAGTTGAACGACGATATTTCCATTTGCGGAGAGAAAATTTCAATTGAGCTGTTCGATTGTGAGAATAATATTGAAATACATGATTATATGAATAATCCCATTCTTTACCAAGAATATTAAATTCAATAACTTCGCAGTACGGTTTAACATGAAATTGTAGAATTGAAAGATTTGGATGAGCACCACAAACGGAAAGGTTATACGAAGATGTTTCAATTTTTTTGAACAAATCTGGACAAAAAGATTATTGAATTTACGCTCCAGAATAGTTGATGTTGATGGGTGTTCTTTACGATAATGTAGTATATTCTATTGATTCCAACTATAAACAATATGAGCTTTATTAAAACTTCGAAGTTGGCGTGATTTACATTTATCAGGTCATAAATATTGAACATCTTGTGGTAAAACTGTATTAATTAATGAATCACTCATCGATAGACTATTCGTAGTTTGAGTAAAATTTTCACAAGTATCTTCAACATCAGTTTGCACCGAATCAGAATTAATAACAGATTCACCTCGTTGCTCTAAGTGATCACAACTATCTGCTACTTGTGCACATTGTGGCTCTAATTTATCGGAGTCACTCACTACAGTTACATCTTGTTGTTTTAATTCATCACGATTGTCTATTACTTCTGCATGTTCTGGTTGAGTTTTCAGATCAAGATCAATTACATTAATTTCTAAATCTCCGAATGAATTGCTTCGATTATCATTAATTGAATCGAATGAAGTATTTTCGTTATATAATGCCTTATGTGGCATTGTTGAATTTAAAGCGGGTGTACGTAATATGTCTTGTTCTTGTCCAAGTCTTTGTAGTTCTTCTATGAACTGCTAATTGATGTCGATAAAGAAGACGTAATGAGTATGATAATGGAAAAGTTTGAACAATTTCACGTTTAAATGTTAACAAATCAGGAATGTTTGATTTACTATGTTTAAACCATATAGCAGCATCCCTAGTTAGAAAAAATGATGCAACAAGACATTTATGTGATTCTTGAAGTTGCGCTCCATCAAATACTTCTTCAATATTTTGTAACCATTTAAAAACATCATGATTACGAGCACCATCAAATTTAATAAGCGATCTAATTAGTTCTTCCATAATCGAGAAAAAATATCGAATAAGATGAAACCCAAAAGAAACGTAGTTGAAAAATAAACGACGAATTTCTGGTGAATAATTGTGTGATAAGATCAAGAGGGAAAAGCTGATTCTATTGTATTAGATTCATTAGAATCATATAGAATCACTTAGATTCAATAGATTCACTTGGATTCAAATAGAATCAAATAGATTCAATAGAATCACTAGGAATCAATAGAATCAGATTAGGTTTGCAGTAGAATCAATGATACAGAAAGTAAAAAAATTAGTAATTTTTTGTTTGAATTGTGCTTTATTTTTCAAAAATCCTTTTATCACACCACAACGCCGTTTGGAAGAAAAACTGGAAAGAAATCCATCTCAGTAAGTGATAAAAAAACTAATTTGTTGAATTTTCTGATGAGATCTACCTAATAACGTTTGTTATCGTTGTCAAGATGCATTTCCTTTTATTTTCTTCTTCGGAAAGGCGTTTACAGCTTGATCAATGCTTTTTGGACAATAAATTACAATTTAAAAGACAAACAATCGGTTCCTTAGTTGTATGAATGAGAATCCTATAGATGCATTTGTAATATCGTTGAGTGAGTGCAAATGAGGAAAATAAGATCTCTTTAGTGTCTATGTATTCATAAAAGTCGTCGAGAATATGAATCTCATTGATCATAATCTCTTCTTGGAAATCTTTTCTACGTCGAGAAACTACCATTCTGTACTTCTAATGCATTTTAGTCAAGGGGGGAAAAGCTGATTCTATGGTGATATAATCATCGGAATCACTCGGAATCAATAGAATCACTGAAAATCATCTGGAATCACTTGGAATCACATGCAATAAAACACCTAAGAAATGCATAAATATGCTTTTTATCAAGCTGGATCGAACACATTTCATCATGTAGCAGTTGTTAATCAGATTTTTGCCGTTTTTACCAAGTACTAGCATTGATTTCATCATTTTTCAACAAAGACGCAAATTTTGTTAAACTCGTATATATTTTCTACGGAAGCATAATGTGTGAAAGTTCAAATCAAGGCTTTTCGCAAACTTCTTCGTGGCTCTAGCAATGGCCACTGAGAAGGGGAGAAGAAAGTCAAAGATTATTTGGTAGGTTTCTATAGTAACGAGAAAACGGGGTGTAAGCAATAACGATGGTTATATCATTCTAAAACTCTGTACACTCTAACTAGATAGTATAGATATGACCGGTTTTGTTATTTAATGCAGAGAAAGAGTGTTATTGTAGGTATCATTCAGTAGTTCGATGCTATTATTCATCTGACAGAGGGAGAATAAGATGAGCACGTAAAAATATAAAATAATTGAATTTCAAGTTTAGAAAAAAACTGAACATTATATCTCACAATTTAAAGAATAAAGTGATATTAGCACTTCATATAATATGTGTCCTGCATATTATCATTAGAATAAAAGAATCAAAGCATTGACGATGTACTGTATTTAACAGTAGAATAAGCTTCTTCAGTCTAACAATATTAAATGAATAGAATAATTTCCTCGAATAATAATAATAAATGAATATATTTTCGAAATGATTCAATGTAAGAGTAAATGTATCAACTATAAAAAATTGTAATCTTTTTGGATGATTTATTTGCTAAATCATTTGAAGCCCTGACACATTTTATCTCAACTATATGTTGAAGAGGAGATTAAAATCTAGGGCAATTTCAAATTCCCTTAGAAAAGTTTCAGGGGAATTTTAAGTTACCCGGAAATTTAATTTCCCCTGCAATACATATACAAAAAACAGAGTTTCTGAGTGCCACATTTTCGCCTCTCAAGGCACCGAAGCGACAAGTTTTCTCACAGTTTGTCTCCTATCATCGAGATTATCTAATAATCTTATGGTACATAATCAGATTCCCAAGTCGTTTTCAACTGATTGAACCCCGAATGATTCTTAAACTTTTCAAAACCAAAGATGTGTATCTGATTCTTCAAGCTAGAAGATAAAGAAAACTTGCCTGCATGCTGGAAGCAGCAATACGAGTCTGATTGACACGTCAGAAACTGCTCTAAAATAGGGGTGACCCTTTATCTTTACTTTCCTTAATACTAAGGAACAAAGATCAATGATTTGCTTGTCTTTTTTTCTAAAGATAAAAGATTCATTTATCTTTATTTAGTAAAGTAAGACTAAATGACCACTTCTATACTATAGCCAATGGAGATATCAATATTCTTCGATGCAGTTTTTGCTAAAACTCTTACAATTGAAAATTTCTAACACCATTGATAATGAGAAAAAAGAACAAGTTTTCGATCTATCAAGATTTCTCTTGTTCTACACTTTACATTAATTGATGTTTTCAAGATCTTTATTTTGAATAAAACTTAGCCGAAATGAAAGAGATCAATACACTCTGTTTACTGTGGCAATTTTACTTTCGTATGCGATTCCTTGGAAACAAGCTGTTGTAATGAATTTTCTAATCTAGCAATCGTAGACTGAATTGGATTGTGTTTATCGTTTTCCAGAACTCAATAATCACAATGCCATTTGACTTTTTTTGGATTCAGAAAAGCGTACATTTTACTAGCATCTCAAAGAACTCAATTAGTACCAGATAAATTGTAACTAGGCAGTAAGAAACACGGAAATACAGAGTTGACAACTTCTGTTTCTACAACAATCTATGGTAGGTATAGAGTGATCTCTTCTATAGCTAAGATGAAGCATTGATACCTTTTTTTAACTCGCGTGGTTAGGATTTCTGGTCAGCTGTCACCTGTAAGTTTCGATTTCAGCGAAAAGACGATATTTTCTTTCATTTCATTGACATCTAATGGCTTTATATTACTTAGTATATGGCGCTCGTAAGCCATAAGGTCGGGTTCTCAGAGTGATGCATTAGTCCAAATCCAATGTAGCACCATTCTTCTATATTCACGTCTTTATTCATGTCTTTGTGTTTTGGCAAGCTATAGAACACCGTGCGTGATGCTCTTAGTATGAGCGACAGAGTATGTCTTACGGAACATTCTCTTCATGCATATAACAGGAAATTTATGCATTTTTTTAGCCTAACTGGTAACGATATCAACACGAACAGTCGAAAATATGTGGCTCCAGGTCCGTAAAATAGTTCTCGTACTCTTGGTTATGCTGCTGTTCCATCAAAATCCTTAGTCCGTCTTGAGAGTCACAAATAGCGGTAGCCCTAACGGAGCCAATAGAATAT
>OENT01003205.1:0-14058 GCA_900239685.1 Rotaria macrura | reverse complement strand
ACAAATCCTACCCAAATCCTAACCATAATGATACAGACCAAATCCCAAATCCAAATCTAAGACACAAATCCAAGTCCAAACCCAAATCTATACCAAATCTAAACAATTTTAAATCAGCCTCTAAGAACTAATACTCGTCTCTCTCTTCTAAGACTTTATATTAAAAATTCTCATCAGATTTGGATAATTTAAGACCAAGCCCAAACCTAAATCCAAATCTCAGTCAAGAACAAATCCAAATCTATTTGCACCAAATCCCAAGGCCTTGGATTTGTTGCACCCCTACTAAGATCTTTGAAGAATCTTAGGGTAAAAATTGATGTTAGATTTCTAAAACGAAATTATTCGAACTTATGTGTCTTATTTTATAAGAACTTATGTGCGATGTTTCGAATTCGGGTAGTTAACCTCACCAGTGTATATTTGATAATAACCCAGGGCAAAACAATAAGAAATTAATATCTGACAAGATTCTGCATCTAATCTTGTATAATCTTCTGAGATCAGACGAAAAATCGTACACAAAATCGTGGTCTCAGAAGGCTGACGTCAAGTCTTACTCAAAAATTCTTAACAGATCTTGTTCTTCTGTCAGATCTGACTATAAGATTATAGAAAATCTTATGCGACAGTAAGATCTTACAAGAATCTTACTGTACGAATTGATGTAAGATATCTGAGAATTCGATTTTTGTACGATTTCATCTGATCGTACAAGACTTAATGTCTAATTTTTTGACCTGGGAATCATTCTATTCTAGATGTTATATTATTTTGTTCCTCGAATGGTTTTTCTTTTCCAAGTCAAATTTAATAATGAGTTATCCACCAGTTGATTCATTCGCTCATTCATTTGGATTTAAATTAATAAGTTTTACTTAATTATTATTCTTAGATTAAACCCAACACTTAAAATTCTGTTTTAATAATATCAAACTCAGCGTAAAGATTCCTTTTCAAGTAATTCTTTAAATACTTTTTTCTTGTTTCGTATTTCGATTTATATATAATTCATCATCTGACTTATTGAAACTCTGTACCTGGAAATAACATTGTGAAACAGCAAGTCAACATCGTTCAAATAATGTTGTCGAGAAAAACAAAATAATTGTATAATAGAAATTATTCAGCAAGCAAAACTCATTCACAGTAAGATCATTAATTTTAGTTGCTTTTTTCATCTAGTAAAAATTGCAAAGACTAAATGACTTTGATCCTTAAACATATTCCATCAATCAACATAAAAGATAATAATATGAATGAAGCATTGCTACAAGAATCGATGAATTAAGCATCCCCTCCAAAAATAAATTTTGAGAGAAGTACATTTACTGAAAGCCCAAAGTGTCCTCTTTCAGACTATGTGCGCTCTGTTATTGTAATTATTTTAGCAATATGACGGGTTTTGAGAACTAGATTTTTGGAACGCTTTATACAAAAACAAAGGTTTTGAGCGATTTTTAATGCTAGTTGACATTCAGTTTTGCTTATTCCAAACATTTAGAGGCTATTTTCGATTGTGCATCAGATGAAATCAGTTAGAGAGTGCTCTCTGGCGTAACAAGTGGAAAAACTCATTGTTTCATTGTGTATTTTGCAAATAAGTCAATAAAAGTTTCTACTGAAACAACAACATCTTGCTGTCTATAACTATCATAGTTCTCTATATCTGTGACGACTATTGATCAAAGCAACAGTACTCTACTAAGGACACTGTCCTACTTTCATCACCAACGAAGTCATTTCTGCTTAGAGTCCTTCATACAAGACGAAATTGCACTACAGGGATCTAGACAGTCATTGTAAAATTAAATAAAGTGTCATATTTTCACTTAATTATGTCACTTGAAACGAGAATTTTACGCTGATTTCAAACATATAATACTACTGATTACTCTTGCCACATTCACACCCGTTTAGATATCTCACAAACATGTTCACTCATTTCCTCAAAACCACTTTTTTGGAGAGTTCAGAACCGATTTCTCAGACTGTAGCAGAGGTACCGGGCTACCGGTTTTTTTCATAAAGGAATAGACCTATGTCTAGAAATGTGTATAGCGTTTTTTTCGAAATTCGATTTCCTTGTCGAGATAATTAGATAACGCTGATGCCAAAACGCGCTGTAAGTTCAGAGTTATTGCAGAAAAGTGTCCGGAAATCCAAACGAAATTGAATTTCGAAAAAAACGTTATATACATTTCTAGGTATAAATCTCTTCTTCTATTTAAAAAAGGACAATAGCTATTTATCTGTTCAACAGTCCGAGCAATCGGTACCTAACGAAGGGCACCATTTTGAGGACTTATTTGTCAATATTTCGTTAAAGCGAAAATCTTATGAATGCAAAATTTGCGAGAAGCTAAGTTGTCGTAATGCATATATTCGCTGAAAATTTCAGTAAAATCTGTCCACGAATAAAGATTCCTCAAGTTGGGGTGGGGGTCTGTTGAGTCGTGACAAGGGTCAGAGGCGCAACTATTAGAAATACGGGGCCACAATAATGGATTGTGGCGAGCAATGTTAATAAGAAAAAGTAGAATTGAATTCGGATGAGTATCCGATAATATATTTCATTTGAACAGAAAAGAGATGTGACTAGTAATTAGACAAGAGAGTAACTTTCAGGAGTTACGAGGGAAGGAAATACTTGAAGTACGTGTAGATACTCTCGAATGGCGAGCGGAAGATACTGGAAGAATGAGTAAAACTATATCTCAAGGAAATGAAATATAAAGCAGAGAGACTGGTTGAAGAAGGAAAAGAGAGAAAAATGATTCTATTTTGAATCAACAATTTTAGGCAAGCCAAGTAATAAGAGTGGGAAACTAGAAAGAGAAACAAACAAGTACATACACAACAAGCATCAAGATAACATCGGTGACGATAGGGTCGTTATACGGTGGAGTCCCTTTATTCTACAAAATTTCCGATTTTGAATTATACTTGATCAAATGTTTTATTCTCAAATTAATAATTAATGATTAAAAGAAAGTAGTTGTAGATAATGATTCTAAATTCTAAATGAAGTAAGCTGATGTCTTTGTATATTCCAGGATTACGTTTCATGTAGCGCAAAAACATTTCTTTCAAAATTAGGAACATGCATAAAAGAGACTTGTACTCAGTATTATATGTATGAATTAAATTGAGAATAAGTTTTTGTTTATATTTCAATCAAAGGTTATTTTCTGCTTTCTTTCAAAATAGATAGTACTCATGTACTGAAGAAACACTAATAAACGAATGTGTTGAGTGATTGGTTTATAAATGCAACCATGCATTAATTATACTTTTTTGTTCATTCACAACCTTATGATCAGTATTTCTAACATTAAGTACCCCAAGCAGAAGCAAAGTACCCAGTTCACCATCGGTTTTGGAAAAGTACCGTATTTTGCACTTTGAAAATAAAAACAAAGTACCATCAGAGTAGTTTTGGAAAATAAAAATGTACTTTGTTTGATTTCTCACGCCATTATTATGAAACTGTTCAGAATCCTCTTATTCATGTTTAGACGTGTTTTACTTGTAGCTTTAGCTGAGAACTCTTCTTTATTTAACTCGAATTCATCTTCGATTCGCCATTTAGATTTAGATTTGTCAGATACATCTCTTATTCATTTGTTTTAGTTTCATAATTATCTCTTTGTTGATTTATTTTCTTCAAATTCATAAATCTATTTGTTTGATACTATACAAGAAAAAATGAAGTGAGTCACATAAGTATATACATTCTTGTTTTTTTCGTCTTATATATATCACAGTAAAGTAGTTAATTCAGAAGTATCACTTAAACATGCTCAGATATGTATACATATTTTTGTTATTTATAAATGTTGTATTTTATTATTTCGTTTTCTTTTGAATAAGAATAAATTTCTAATAAAAGACCGATTCCAAGATAACTTTGTTGTTTTTTTCTTCATTAGTTTTAGTTTATGGTACTTTGAGGTACTTAATTACCTAAAACAAAGTACCAATAGATACTTTGTTAATAATTATAAAGTACCCATTTTTATTTACTTTTAGATTTCCATTAGAAACGCTGCTTACGATATTTCTGTTAATCTTTTATCTCTAGTATCTTCAGCGGTTGAAATAGAATGGAAAGGTATGAGATTGCATTGTTATACTGCTGCGTTTCATAGCTTCTGTAAATTTAAAAAATGTTTTGTGTTATTAGATTTATTATCGTTACGGAAGAGTCGACACCAGAAAAAAGGCTACTGTTGCAGCTCAACGAAGGGTATTCAATTTCAAAAGAAACATTGAATACGTACTTTCCAAATGCAATGGGTCTGAAATACAAATCTCGTCATTCTGATGATTATGTTTGGTATGTCTCTTTTTTACTAGCTTTCTTTGAATCCTTTCAGTGGTAAAGCCCCGTGTACAGATGGTTGCTTCTCCATCAAATAGATGATATTTTGTACAGTAATTTTCCTAACCGACATCACAGATCAAACAATGTCAGTGGAAGCAATAAATCAATGTTTGTATTACTAATCAGTACGAATGCTCGGATTGTTATTGTATGTAGAAAGATGTCTATTAGCCAATCTTTTGATTTCATACCACTTTTGACAGTTCATTAAAATTTGAACCTTTCTCAGAATTCACTATCGCAGACGATGTGTTTCACTTGTTCTGCATCCGAGAATATGATTTTCTCTTTTAAGATGCGAAGGGAAGGAGAAAAAGACTGGTTTTAATTATTCGTAGTCGATTACTTTCGCACAACTCACTTATTAACCTGCTCGTCTTTATAATAGTCTGGCGTAGTAATTGGTACATTTAATTTGTCTTTGGAGATCAAGCATTTTTCACTTTAAAGGTGACAATTTTTTATGAGAAAAGTGATGAAGTTGGACGGTATTTTGTGATTAGAGAGAGTTTATCATTGAATGTCTTGTGTATCTACCGGAATGACATATTAATTTCAATTTTTTTTCTTGATTTATAGTGTTTCGATCGAAAAAGGATCTTTTATTATTGGCGAAGAAAACTTCCGGTCGTCTTTCACCTATGTGGTGCATCGAGTTGCGAGTAATTTTTATGGTTAGATGTAAAAATGATTTCAAGGGACTTCTTTCACTGAAATTTATCATTGATAAATACTCAAAATGATAGAAATCTTTGCAATATAATCCAGAGAGTTAAATGGGCCGGACATGATCAATTTAGTCTTGTGATAGGTGTCAATCTGCTGAATGTCGAAAATGCTTGAAGTCCGCCTATGGACTAAAATATTGTCTCATTCAGCGGCAAATGTAAAAGCAAAAGACAGAAAAAGATTTCATTTATTTGAAGAAATGTCGTTACATGTTTCTCCATGTTCATCAACAATTGATGTATCATTTTAAATTGACTTTTGTATCTGTTAATCGATTAGTATTGAAGCTTCTCAGTCATCGATTTCTCTTGGTCGTTTTTCTTGAACAAATAGTATTGATTCATTGTCGTATACAACATGCTACAAATTAGAACAGATTTAAGTAATTATTGCTTTGTTCACGAGTGAAACCATTGACAGTCTTGTCTTTTTCAACAATTTTTTAACTTTGAACTGTATGAAGATGAGACAAACAAGCGTAGGAAATGTCCCGTGTCACTATAGATTGTTTCTCTAGCAGTGATATTTATACATAAAACATTGAGACAACTGCAAGTATTTCTCGATTTTCATCATTAAGAAGTGCTTTTTCTTCTCGAAAACAAACATAAGTACCTAAGCTAGAATGCAAAAATACTTCAATACGTCTTTGCTTCATCGCTGAGGCTTTGAATTATATTTCACACATACGACTTTACAATCAAAACTCGATAAATACAAAGTTGAAGGAGCAGTGCGGAAAAAATCTGATTTGAGATACTTAGCCATGAAACATAGTATTTCTAACATATTTTCTCACAGTGACTGTGAAAGAATAGTTGCCTTCAATAAAAATTAGTAATTATTGATGAAACAAGTCCAGAGATACCAGTCGGGTTTTTTTAATTTTTAGTACAGGTGATTTTTCATATAACATTGGAAAGTCCTAGTTTTTAGTCAAAGATTTCGAACATTTGCACTAACCATCCAATACAACATAATGAAACTGAAATAATTGAACGGAAACATGTATGCAATTTTTAAAATGGTTTTCTAGAAATTCTTAATTACCATATATATATCGTCTGTCTTCAGAAGATCGAAACATACACAGTTCTATGTGTCATCACTTTTTCATTTCTTTTATTTCGATATACTATTGCATTCTACTAATAATGTAAACCTCATTTTTAGCTATGAGTCATTGTGAAATTATAGATTAAACAATCGTTCTAATGTATTGTAGAATATAATCAGTAAACGACCATTCTTACCGATAGATAGTTGCCAGTAACAAGTTAATTGAATAAAATTCTTTTATTTTTAATTATTGAGAGTATTTCTTTCTGAACGAAGTAAATATGTGCCGTCATCTCATGGAACCGCAGATAAAAAATAAGCTGTTATCTAGTATAGTGAGTACTATTTGTTTAAAGTGATTCTTTTGCTGAACTATTGACATCTTTCCATGATTAAATATGTTCAGAATTTCATGTGTTCATGTCTATCTACTTCTTAAGAGGCTGACTAAAACACAGAAGTTTCATCAGTTCCTATCTTTTGAAACCGCAACTATCAGCATGTAATCTTAATAAAATTCACATGACAAATATCTTTCTGTTGGAAAGCTCTTGCGTTTCAAAATAAAAAATCAGGCAATGTTGATGAATTCAAACCAATCGCGAGCTTATAAAACTTTCAAACATAATAGCGACACATGTTTACATATCAAGTACGAACATTCTAAATTTGCTTCTTATTGAGGGAATTAAAAAATTATATAATAACATTAGATAAGCCGCCATGGTCAGACCGTTTGTTATAAAATAAAACTATGAGTGGTGACAGGCCGGAAATCGATTGCGTGTAGGCCGAATTTCTTCGGCTCGACTCGCATTATTAAGAACTCAAATAAAATCTGTATCAGTATTTGTCGTACAGGTTGGTTCACCTATATTTACTAGGTTTTTTCGGTTTACTTGTACTTCGGCTAAATTTGAAAAGTTATTTATTAGTATACGGTTATGTAGAGCAATGAATGCTCTATCGAACTGGGTATTTTTTATCTGATTTACTCCTCATGTTGACTGAGAATTTAAGGAAGTTTTAAAAGGTCTCAAGAATGTTTTTTGCACTTAGACAATTTTAGATAATCTCTCGCTTAATTTCCCCTGGCACTGTTATCTAGTTGAATATTGAAACGTTTTTTATTTTTAAATAGATCAATATAACATTCGTTTCTCTATCAGACCATATAAATTTTATTGGACTTTTCTTTATCTTGATAATAAACTTAATGATTTTTTGAGATCTATGAGTCAGTTTCTCGAGAACTTTTTTCATAGAATCCTCTCTGTTTTCCTCAATGAAAGTTTAGTTGTCTAGATTTCTCGATCAAGTCATCTAATTTGAGTCTGATTTAACTGAGCGCTTTTTAAAAAATTCTGCATTACATGAATAGCCCTAAAACCTATTTTTTATAGCGGTATAAAGAGAAGTGTTACGTGGTCCAAAAATTATAATTAAGCGTTCTCCTCGAATACAGGACGATTTTATTTAATACTTTGTCCAAACGTGACTCCCGGGAATCTCTTCAACTCAAGACCACTTTCGTGACAATCAGATTGATTTTCAATGAGATACTCCTCTTGCAGCGAAATATTACCCTGCAAAAAAAAACATCTCTTGAGAGCTTTTAAAACTTCATTAAATTCTCAGTCGACATGAGGAAAAAGTCAGATATAAAATATACAGCTCGATAGAGAAATGAATACTATCTCTCTTACTGTATAAAAATAAATAACTTCTCAAGTCCGGTCGAATTACAGTATACCGAAGAAAACTAGTAAAAATAGGTGAATCAACCTGTATATCGTTTTTTGGTATCCTATAGACTCTACGGGTAAAGTAGCACAATAGTACTTCTAAACAAATGAATTTTCCTCGCAAGTAGATACCGTGGATATCTAGAACTCTATTTGATTCCCTCCGACGCGATCTGTTTGCAGGAGAGTGAAATGAACAGAAAAATAAACAGTTTAGTTTCAAAAAAGATATCTCAACACACTACGAAACTTTTATCAAACAATAGTAGCTGGCACATATGAGAAAAGAGACTAAGAGTAGTGTACAAGAAAATATTCATGCAGCACGTTGTTTTTTGTGTTTTAAATCAAAGAGATGACTTTCATTGATCGCGAAGACGTATTTGTACCATTAATAAAAAATTATTTAGTTTCTATAGAAAAAATAACGATAACACTGGGCACAATCCTTTTACAGTATCTCTTTAAGTCAGCTAGGGTTTTTACTAATGAATATGCTCCGAAACATTCGACAAGCAGAAAATGAAAAAAGCAAGGGATGGACTACACTCTAGTAATCAAAATTTCTAAGCAGTTTGTTGTTGAAGAAATGGGGTCACTTTTCAATAGATATCAGGTAAAGTTCCCATGATACTTTTGTCGTGATTTTTATAATGAGTGATTTCGTTTCCAAATATTGAATCGAACAGTAGACGAGTTGCTGTTTTTAAAAATATCAATGACTCTTAAATAATGTAGTTGAAATTAATCCGTGCATATCTTTTATAGACTTAACCTCTACAACATCAATAGCACCAGTTGAACGTGTTCTTACTGATACTCCAACTATAAAAACCAAAAGAAATGGACCAGAATACTTCCAACGTCTTCTCAGTAAGTAGTGTTTTGATCTTTCACTATTAAAGCATGTAGTCGCGAAATGTCAAATAATTTCATGCAGCTAGGGCAGTATTTTACATATATATTAATCATGAGCTGTTTTAGAGCGATTTTTTTCCTAACTTTCTCAGGCTTCGTGTAAATTCTAGATAAAATTGTCCTGACTTCATTCTGGAAGATTTTCCTACGTTTTTGTCAGGATGCTATTAGGTTTATGGCAAGAATAATTGCTAAATTTCCTAAAGTATATGAGAAAAAGGATGCATCAAATATTGATCTGTGGAATTTAAGTTTACAAGCTGATTTATTCATTCCAATGAGCTATTCCTTGATATTTGATATAACATCAAACTTCGATATCCTTAACTCTGTCTGAAATGCTAACTCTTATTTGAATCCTTGACGAAGGTTAATTACTGCCGTGAAATTTTCATTTCGAATATTAGTTTTCATTTGAGAAGATTGAACTATTTTGTCTTCGTTAAAAGTGACTTTAAGAGACATTGCATTTTCAACGTTCGCTTGAGCAGATAAATTGAATTGAGACGATTTCTTATCAAGATATTTGTCCTTTCTAAAAGCAACTTTTTATTTCTCAATTACTTTATAGAATAAATTGATACTAGTAGTCTAGTTAAGCAAAGATGGCAGAATTTCATATTTTCATCAAATTCAAAACATTATTGATTTCGTGTGCTTCAGTGTAGATTATGCGTAATGTGAACGTTCACAAGATTTTAAGAAAAATGAATCTAAAGTCTCTGTCAAAATCTCATGCTTGACTTATATTCTTGTCCAAATTAAATCTACAATAGTATTCGTCTAATTTCTTAAATTAATAGAATCCTGTAAACTTCGACAAAAGGTCATACCAAAATTTGTGAAACTTATTCGTGCATCGCTATCAAGCATTTACTAAACATTGAAATTGAAATAAATTGAAATTCTGGGATTCCAAATCTTGGGCAGAACTTATACAGAAGTCAGCCAATATATTTCGAGAGCCGTCTCGGCCATTATTCTTAGGATCCCGAATTAGATCATATACTAATTTTGACAAGATTTCTAAGATGAAGCTATAATGTAACTACCACCCCCAAAAATCTTCACTAGTTTTTCTCATCCATACTTTGATTATGTTTGATATTGCCTGTCATAATATGAGATCCTTCCAAATAAATATACCCGAACACACTTCTGGCAAATTTAAGAAAAGAATTTCATATAGGAAACGAATAGGAAATGAAACCAGACCTTATCAATACATGTAATAGTCAAAAGCTGTACATCTTTGATTGAAGTTTTTTTATTCACTGTATCCTTTTCTTTCCACGTTCCTATAACTCGTCGATGGATTCTGTAAAATTCGATCCTGAGTGCACATTAATATACAAGTTGATAATATCTTAATATAATGTTTTCTGAGAGACGTGTTAAGATCTCAAATAGGATGAAGAATAAGTGCTGTTGATACCCTGGATTCTGAACTCATAAAAGAATCTGAAGAGGAGTTTTACAAAAGTCTAGAAGAAACTCGATTGGAATATAAAATATTCTTAAAATAAGAGGTGTTGGGATTTCTTAGATAATCCTTAACATTCCTCCAGACTTTCTCAAGAATAGAAAAAAATCAAACTAAAGAAGAGAACAACTGTTGTTTTAAAATATTATTCCTTAGATTATTGGTTTTCCAATAGCAAGGATTGGTACAAAAGGCTGCAATAGAAATTAGGTAATCTATGTAGTTTGGAAACATATGTACCATTGTGTATCAGCAGATACCTTTGCGTCTCATATACTAGTTATTTCACTTACCTTTTGATGTCTGCGCACGTTTTTTGCTTCTCATTTTGATATGCTTCTTACTTGTGCTACTTTTTAGTATATGAATTGACCTCTGAATTAATTATTGTCTTGATGAATGGTTATTTATGTCTGCATTTTAGTCGTTTTATTCGCTGCAGAGACAGCCCAGGTCGAACAAGCACTGTCGTAAACGACAGTATACGGAGAAATACGGCAAAATATATGCTTCAGTATTACGATCGTATACCTCCGTGTCGTATACAGGAAAATACGACGATATACGAAGAGAAAACCTATCGTTTACTCAGGTCAAAAGATACGGCGCTGTAAACGACCTTAAACGATATAAATCAGTGCTAAAACGCCGGAAGCCGGAGTAAAACGTAGCCGTAATCCGTCATGCCAGAAAAATGATGCAAATAGTGTGAAAAATAGTGACTGTTTTCTAGCGAAAAAAATGGGCCGTAAAACGGTATGACGGATTACGGCGAGATACGGTGGAAATTAATACCGCAATACACCGGTATATAGTCGTCTAAGACGCCGTTTCCTAGTGTCGGAACGATCCTCCTCGGTATGGTTATCGTATCGAAAATTAATAAACAGTTTCCGTTTTTCTCCGTAATTCTCCGTATGCAATGGCAGTTGCCCGTATACGATACAGCGATAGACGACCGTAGTACTGGGCCGTGCATACCCTGAAATACGACCGTTTACTGTCATATGGGCAGTGTTTAGGGTAGTTTACAGCCGTATACGAAGTCCGTAATCGTCAACCTGGAAGCCATTCTTCTATGTGTATTGGCATCAGACTTTGGATCCATATTCTCGGCATCATCGACAACAATACTAATACTCAAAAATATTCTCTTCACTGGATCGCGGATTGACGGTGGTATTTACTTATTACAGTTGGTCTGGGATGCAATCGTAGACTTTTTAAAATAAAATGTTGTATCAAATAAAGCTTGCGCTACTTTCTCTCTTCGTTTATATTATTATTGGCTTCTTCATAGATCAACTGAACAAGAAACTACATAACAAAATACATTTCAAAGAATCATAAATCCATTCGATGAAATTCCATAACCCCTTTTAAATCTTATGATTTCATAATTTTCTTGCTTTTAAAAACGTCTGTAGTGTGTGAGTGGCCCTATTTCCTCTATTATGTTTTATTTTCTTTAAATGATAATTGAGGATAGTAGTCGCTTGCACTTGCCTGAAAAGCAAGGAAAATGACAAAGATACATATATTATCAAGACTTCTAAGATTCAGCATACACTGTAAAAAATAATCGTAGAATAATAAACCCTATGAAAAGGGTTTATGCCAGTCCTAAACCCTTCACCGTATATTAATAAACCCTGTTATCGTTTATTGACAGTTTCCTAAACCCTTTAAGGGTTTCGGAGAAGCTTAAATTACGGAAACAAGGGTTTATTATACGTTGCACTTTAGTATACCTCTAAGGGTTTATGAGCTTAAAAAGGGTTTAGGAGGCATAATAAACCCTTAGGAGTATATTAAAGTGCAATGTATAATCAACCCATGTTTCCGTAATTTAAGCTTCTCCGAAACGCTTAAAGGGTTTAGGAAACTGTCAATAAACCAATAACATGGTTTATTAGTATACGGTGAAGGGTTTAGGACTGGCATAAACCCTTTTCATAGGGTTTATCATTCTACGATTTTTTTACCTTGTAGTAACCTACGTGTAAAAAGTCTTGGTACAAAAATGTTTTTGGTCTTTTATTTCAACATGTTACTTTGATTTCCTTTTCGTTATGAAAAAGAAAAGTAAAAGTGCTACAGTTTCAACATTCAAAAAGAACAACCTTCATAAGGTCCTTTATCACCAATTTTGCGAAGTTGCTTTCGTCTACCTGAAAACATTGTTTGTACAAGCTTTAGATCAATTTCTTTTAACTTTGCGGTAATTGTCCTTTTCAATTGATCGACGGTTGTTGCTTCCCAACCTTTCTCGTATAATATGTCATTGATAGTTGTCCACAAAGTTTCTATTCGATATGCTTGTGAACAGTTTTGAGGATTGTATTCAACTGGTACAAACTTTACCTTGTTATCATTCAAATAGTGCATGACATCATGACCATAATGACTTGAAGCCGAATCATGCCAGAATAACACTTTTTCTTTGGTTTGATAGCTATCAATAAATGGCATTAAACGTGCCTTTTATTCTTGTTTAAATATGTTTTTTGAGTAATAGCCTACTTTGTTTTTAAGAAGAAAGGTGTCGAAATGCCATTTTCAGAGACAGCAATCCAAACTAATAATTTTGGTCCAAACTTCTTCGTTCTTTTGAATTTAACACCTGCAACTGTAGTATGTGTATTCGATGAATAGAAACTACGGTTGGTAGGTACAGATTGATTGTGTAATAGAAAATAGTTTTCATCCTCAATCAACAATTCATAATCATGTTTTAGTAAGTCACGCTAAAGACGACGAGCACGAGTGAGAATTTCTTCAAGTTGCTTTCCAGCATATGTTGGTCCTTGTCGTTTTTCGTAGTATCTTATGGCCATAGCTTACGATTGGTTGTCAATTTTTTTTAAACTGAATTTAAATCTTGGAGCTATTCGACGTAAAGAAATGTCACACTTGTGATTTACTAATCGCTTCATTCGTGGTAATTGTCCATTTGATAGCTTCATTGGACGACCAGATCTTGGTTTATATCCAACATGGCTACATTCCTCATACTTCCTAATAATATTGCATATCGTTAGAAGAGGGGTTCTCTATTGAACAAAATAGTTTACAGTTATCCTTTTCTATTTATTTGCTATATTTGTGTAGTATTGTTCAATCTACTTTTTTAGGTGTTCACGCGCTGAACTTGTCATATCTGCAAAATAAAACGATGATATAGCATATTATATTTTATCTAGAAGCTTCGCTAATGTTGTACAAGTTGATGGGGAGAAAAGCGAAGAAAGCATACTCTAATGAATGAAACGCGTAAAAAACATTTGTACCGAAACTTTTTACACGTAGGTTACTGATGTTATCGACATTAACAAGAAAACATTGGCTTGCACGTTTCTTGTCGGTCGATCTTGTGTGCTCAAATTAGTTTCAATACTACACAGAAAACGTTTTGTACCATCCTCCTCTTCTTTTAGATAAATTTCATTTATAATTTGACACTATTCATCATTCAGCACACATAAAACTTACATAGAAAACTAAAAATATATCAGGTTAAAATTATAAATATCTATCAGAATCAAACTAATTCCGTGTTCTACGTTTTTCTCGGTCTAAATATTTTCCCTACATGATAATTGCTACTCGGTCTTCTGAATCCGTTCAATAGTTTATGGTTTAAACAACAGTACAAGACACATTCAACAGAAATCAACAATACAATTAAAACTTTATCGCTTGGTTCGATTTGACAAAAAACACAATGTTTCCAATAT
>OENT01003204.1:0-14060 GCA_900239685.1 Rotaria macrura | reverse complement strand
TTTATTTTTAAAAAATAAAGATAAATTAATCATTTATCTTTAAAAAGTAAAGTAATAGTAAATGACCACCCCTAAATGAAAGTAAGTATATGAGAATGACGTTTGATAATATCATACCATTCGCATAATAATGATCTGAAGCAAATAATCATACAACGATGATAGCTTAAAAGAAGGTAGTTCCAGCAAAGAATAGAGAATGATTATGCAAACTTTGACTACTATTAGTTCGATAAGAAAAACAGACAATGATCTCATTTAAAATACGAAAAAAGAGCACAAATCTCAGCCCAAGTATAATTATCCAAATGAAATCTAATGCGTGAAAAGAAAGACTAGGCAACCAAAATAAAATCTCGTTTGAATTGTAAACAGGAAAAAGTTTTGATGATGCAATAATAGGTACTCACCGGAAATTCACTTCCAGAACAAGGTGAAAATAATCGAATGTAGGCTGTTGCGGCACCGATAATAACGAGAACAATGGAGAAACACCAATCACACCAAATGAATTTTCATTTGAAACATAAATTCGTTTAGCACATTCATTGATATGTTCTTGTGTTCGTGGTGGTGGTGATGATTCGACAAAATCTACACAACGACACAAGGTATGAAGACCACATGGCTTTGCGCAACGCGAACCTTTCATCAAACATCGGGAGCAACAGTAATAACCAATATGACTAACTAATTGATTACATTTTGAACTAGCAGGTAAGTCGCCACCTATCAATTGCACTGTCACAGAGCAGTGTTTGCTTTCTACAATAAATCAACAAAAACTCAGTGCAAATGTCACCAAAACTATTATTGGAAGATGCATAGTTGTAAACAGCCAAAACGACTCATGAGCAGTCAGCATGATTGAAGTTGGACGCTCAACTTTTCGGAGATGAAACAACAGATCTTAGTCATTTAAAGTATTCAAGCAGATTTTCGTAGATTCTGCTTTGATACATTTCTTTTTTTTAATAATTACGAAACTAAATGAAGGTTACCAGCGAAAATTCAGCTTTTTATGTAAAAACACCTTGAAAAAACCTTTTTGTCTCTTGCTGTATTCCATTAATGAGAACACTATTAACATTTAAAGCAGTACTGGCAGATTGAAATGCAAATGAATATTTTTATTTTGATATCCGAAGTGATATCTCCAAGTGCGAAAACAAAAATTTCCACGCGTGAAAGTTTCTTGAAAATTCATATCTTTGCGTTATTTAATGTTTTATCAATAGCCCACTCATTTTTAAAGCTGTCAGTATTTTCCCCTGATCAGGAGATAGCTCTAATTTTCAGCTATAAAACTATATCTCACAAAATTCATGAACATATAATAGTAGGTAGGATTCATCACTTCTTCTGTTTTACCCAAGAACCGATGCCCTTTTTGTCTGTGCGTTATCAACCAGTTTTTTTTCTGATAAAATCCAAGGAATAAAACAGCTGAGGCTCAAATTTTGAAGAATTATATAATTTGTTTATTTACATATTTCTTAAAAGTTAAAAGTCTTTCCGTTCTA
Organism: Rotaria macrura; assembly: GCA_900239685.1. Lineage (NCBI taxonomy): Eukaryota > Metazoa > Rotifera > Eurotatoria > Philodinida > Philodinidae > Rotaria > Rotaria macrura. Next base: position 12,537 of record OENT01003204.1, on the reverse strand, counting down.
TCATTCTAAAGATATAGTCGTTGAAGTTAAAAAACACGTGTGCGTTACCAGCGTTTTGCATGTGAAGCAGAATATAGCATTGGTCATAAAACGAAATGACTTTTTTATTTAAGAACAAAAACTGAATGATTCAATAATTTTCTTATTTCTAAAGAGACATTGACCTATTGTTGTTTATTTACACATTTACTCCAGTAGCTTTCAACAGTTTCAAATTCTGGACAACTTTATCCAATAATATTGAAGCAGGTGGTGCTATAGATGAATGCCAAATACCGTGTATAATAATATTGTGAAAATATTTACGAATCGGACGAGGAATTTCAGTAATAAACGGCATGATCTGAAATATTAAAATATTCTTTAAGTCAATATTGACCAAGATACTGACCGGCCAAACACTGCTTTGTATTTGCTTTGCTTCGATGACAGGCTTGCCATCTGTACTGAGCATTAAAGTTAATTGGGATGTACTGAAACTTCGTTGCTGTTTGTAAATACGGCCTAAAAAAACAAAAAGAAACCATAGGACCATTCATTAAGTAAATGACTTCTACATCACTTAATATTAATGATATCAGCAGATATTTGATTCTCTTTTAATTCATACCATTCTATCAATGTGATATTTGCTGAAACTACTCTCTTAATCTCATTTGCAAAAGAAAAAATACAAAGTTCGGAATTAGTATGTTTTGTGTTGTTGCAAATGATACAGATGTCTTGAAATTTTTTCAATTGTTGAAAGCAGTTGGTGCAAAGAAAACGATTCATAGTTGAATGAAATGTTGAGTTTTTTCCATACAGCATCAGTTGTTGTTGGAACATCAGGAATGTTCGACTTATGTACAGATTTCAGTAAAGATAAAAAGGAAATCGTTGTTGTTTTGTTTAAGTTTGCCTGTCGAATAAAGTCTGCGATTTCAAATAAAACATTTTGATTGTATTCATATTCACAATTGACTGATGTTTCGCTTTCATCTTGATCAGATTCACTTGATTCGTCACCAACAAAATATTCTGCATAGAATTTTTGAAGCGTACTATGAACAATGTCATCATCATTGCTAAGAGAATCATCTATGATGCAAAATAAAAAGAAATGAACGATAATACTGCAACATGTATAAATTAGATGCATTTTAATATAAATCGGTATCCTGCTAACTTTCTAGACACGTATCATTTACCAAAACGTCTGTACAATGTGAGTTTCCTTCAAACTCGTTAAGACTAGTCACGATGTCATCGACTTCGTTTCCATGTACTATAATTATAATAAAATGATTGAAAAACATGTTTCCTGTAGATGACAAAGTATATCTGATTTAGAAGAAAGATTTTGATCAGCACAACCAATTCACTTTTCACAACGGCGTTTTCGATACCGTGAGTTTTGGTTTTATACTTAAATCGCGATCTAAATAGTGAAATTTTCAATAAAACATTAAATAAAATATAAAAATTAATCATACAGTAGGTGTGAAATCGATTAGCAATGACGCCACTATCGTTAACTGTTGTATTGGTATCAAGGGATTTATCCATAAAACGATGAAATTAATTCGCTATCAAAAATTAAAACGTTTACGTGAAGGTCGTCGTCGAATTCATCTAAGAATGAAAACAATTTATTTCAAAACCAGATTTACATAATTAATTCTTTTTTCAGCCCTTATTCACGAAAAAATCAATTAAAATTTGATTTCTCTCTCATGGATACCATTATCACAATTTTTCCTTTACGACCTCTACAAAGAAGAGAAGAACGTTACAAACGCGTGAAGAACGCTAGCACACCGCTAAACGCGTTCCGAACACATAACGAACGCATTTTCTTTCGTTCTTACGTTCTGCACGCGATTAGTCACAGTTCGCCTCGATCTGGGAATGTATTTCATTGGCTAGTTATGCGATTGACTTAGAAAGAAACAGAAAAAAAAGCAATTTCAATCTCGTCGATACACAATTCAATTGCTTGTTGTATGGTTGTATGTACGAATGGGATGATTCAGTTGAAAGAATCCTATCAATTAATGGAGCTGTCCATGATGATACAGAAAATATTGAAGAATTACCAGGTGAAGATCCACCATCATTAGCTGAGTCGTTAGAATTAGTTCATCGTCTTCGACTTTTATCAACAACGTAACAGGCAGAACTTTATCCATTTAGTACTCAATACAATCAAAATTGCTTCATGTTTTTCTCGATTTTCAATTCATCAAAGCAAAGATCCATTTCGGAATATTTTTAAAACGCACCTGATTCGTGAACTTGAAATTTTTTTCTCAAATTGAATATGAAACTGCATAGATTCACTGAATAAAACTCTGTCGATCAATAGTAAAAGATTAAAGTATGTGATTTAAATAAAAAGAACTTTTTCTTTGCATCACCCCCCTCCTGTCTGATCAACCTGTCAATAAGAACGATTTATGAAAGTCATATTGGTGTTCAGAATAGAGGGGTTTTACTGTATACACAAACTTGTTGTGTTCTGTAATTATAATCAAACGAGCTGCAATAGAATTGCTTAATAGCTTTGTACTATTACAAAACAAAATAGTAACAATTTTTATGTCTCATCTAAGCAAGGCTCAGTTCATATGTTGTGATTATTCGACGACTTTTTAAAATGAATAGTTCGTAGAACAGATTGGTATAATAAGTGAAAAGTGTGAGTCGAACTTGAGTGACACGATCTTCAGCTGTGCTACTTCAGCATTGGACTACCGGTCCTTATTCTTTCGAGACCCGCTTAGATTTCCGATTATGGTTACAAATAGAAGCACTATAAAAATTAATAGACCTATCACATGCGTCACACCATTAACCCAAAACAGAACTATTTAGTTAGTCGAAAAAGTCTCTTGGTCGTAGATGTCAGTCAGGTGTGGGTATGGATTGCCTGGGCCTTTTTGAGCTAGAGCTATAGCCACACCCTCTGAGAACGAGTATACTCTAAACTGATGGAAGCCGATACAGATAAACCTAAGTCATTGTAAGCTGAAACTGTTAAAATCTTATTAAGAAGCATGTCACTACTGTATTTTTTTATAATTAAAATTAACGATACATTTAAAAATGAAACATTAATCATCCTTCATACTGTTGAGGTAAGACCTGTTAGTAATTATTAATCTAATGGAGAATTGAACTGAAATCTATTTAATTAAAGATGAAATCAAAAGCAAGAAATTTTGTTCTTCGATCATACGAGCACGATACTATCCATGGTAAATTTTGTCCACTGTATGTCATAAACTTATTTTTAACTTGGACGAGATTTGTTGTGAACATTGTATTATCAACATCTTCATATTCGATATAGAATCTTTTCATTGTAGATAGCAGATATTTTTTCACTAAATCATGCCATGACGTGCCATTGAGGAACGGAGGCTGTCTTTTCGGTAGCGGATATCTTGTGAAAGGACGTTGGCAATTAAATAAGCACAGAGTCAACAAAGTTGGTGACATTAAAAGTTGAAATAATTTTTCAAAATTTTCCAATATCATGTTGTATTGGTAGATTTTGACGTGACGAAGTCGACAATGATAACCAATCGGTAAGTCTTCTTTTATTTGAGTTCCATAATACGGATTGGAATCTCCAGAAGTCATTCTTCTCCTTTCATTTTGGAAATAGAACGCAATTGTGAGTACTTTCAATTTTTCAAATCGATGCAGTATGGATGTCCAACGCACATAACCAGTTAAAGACATTTTTAAACTTACAACAGTACTATTGATAATAGTCGAATTCAAATATGTCATTGTATCGATTTGATCGGAACCGTTCAATGAAAAATATTTCAATAACGGTAACTCCGTGAGTAGAAATCCGAAGGACTGAGCAGTTTCACCTCCAGTTCCATAGGATCCCGCATTCATTAATTCAATATTCAAACTAACTAATTGCTGCTTGACAGTGCTCAATATTTCGGGTATTCTAGTTTGAAATGTATATAGAGGTAAGTTTAAGAGAGATATTGATTTCAATCGGCTTCGGGGTTATCCATAAAAGACGTCGAAATAAAGTGACACGAGGTTCGGAAAATCAAGTTTTCTAGGTTTATTTTATGGAAGTAGCTATGCATCTCCGAGTAGATTCTATGCTCAAGCCTGAGAGTATGAGTACGGTAAACAGAGAATCGTGTGTTTGTCCTGTGTATGATTGGTTGACCAGGAAACAATGGAAATCGAGATTTACGAAAAGTGGATCCCTACCGATAATTTAAGATTGAAAGTTCGAATATTAGGTCCTTTTCCCTCAAAACTCGATTGTTGAGATAGGAACCAATAGAAAGTACGTTTTGGAAAGAAAGGATCACCAAAGATTTTCAGAAAAACGAAGTTTGAATTGAATCGGTTATCTATATGGCTTGAAACACTATTTTCAGAGTTTGATTCTTTGCACACATTGAAATGACTACAACCCATCAGACTCTATCTCAGATATTTTTTAAACGAGAATTTTTATTCTCGGTTTCTAGTCTTTGCACTGCATGTTTTACTCAGATTTTTGTGAGCGATGGTATTTGTTCTTGGCTTTTCTTCAGTCAATTAAAATCTTTATTTGGTTATTCTTTTTCTCAAAGAATGTCATTCTTATTAAATTTTTTGAATATTTGTTTGTTTATCCAATTATTCAGAAAGCAATTCCTTGCTCGAGAAATGAAAAATAATTGATTCAAGAAATAGCACACTGTGGCAGCTATTAAATCACCAACATCTATACGTTGTAGAGTGAGACGTGGTCAAAAGGGATCGAAGATAAAAAATCGAATTAACAACTTCTTTTGTATGCAGGGTTACTATCTCTGCCGAGATTTTTTAAAATGAAAGTAGATACATTGTGTTTAAAGTTAAAATATTATTTCTTGGCTCGAATTTAGCGTGAGAAACTTCTCAAAGTGCGTAACTGAGCAGTTTACAAAAAAAAGGAAAGAGGATCTAGAGAAGCGTGAGGAACTCCTTTGGTAACTTCAAATGAAATATTCTTTTACAGGACGTTTTCGGTGGAAATATTTGATGTTTTCTTCCAGTTGTCGGTTACGATTATAATCAAGAATCCAAAATATATCACTTGATATGGAGCACAGTTTTGTTTTTGAGATTACTATGTTATTATTTCTATTTCTCTGTTTACGGGACTCAGTAAAGCTAGGCTCAATAGCCGACGCATTACTTGTCGATTAATTAATAAATAATAATTTACATAGTAGTCTTATATTGGGGTGGGGAAATTCACTTCTAGCTCAGAACTGATGATCTCTTTTAAAACGTTCTGAAATCATCTAAGCCGATCAGTTCAAAAATTTAAGCTCAGCTGTTAAAATTGGGTGACTTGAGAAACTTAGCTTCTGTTCTGTTTTTTTGCAAAACACATGCAGACAACCCTTTTTGTGTTTGTGGAAAGTGCCTCAGAGAGTGCAGAACGTTCATAGACTCAGCTAGCGAGGACTGACACCATATCACCATGAACTTGAAGTATTCCTGGGGTTATCATAATCATACCGCTAGGAACCTCAGGCTTGCTTCTGAAAAACTCAGGAGTGCTTCGGTTTCTTGGTCATCCGGCATCATTCCTTAATAACAGCACCTGGATGTCGTATACATAAAAAAGAACACAAGCAAAGTTTTTCGGATTGCTCAGATTTGGAAACTTCATGAGAGAGTTCATCAGTTCTGAGCTAGAATTAAACTTGTCTACCCCTAAATAAGGCTATACTAAGAATTAAAATTTACTGATTTCTGACAATGCCTAATCGGATGTACATAGTCTCTTCCTCATTTAATACTTTCAAATTTTGGCCTACAAAAATCGCTTTTGTGGGTGTGAATGTATCGAAGTACATGCAATTGTTTTAGTCCGACAAATTTTGAAAAAGTTAAGCCTGAAGTTCAATTGATAGGCAACTCATCTCACTGATACTGGCAACCCAATAAGAAGCATACATTTAATTTGTTTGTTGATTTCGCGCAATGTACTAAGTTTCATGCATTTAGAATAATGAAGAATAGGGAGACAGTCAAAAGTTTGCGATGATCAGCATCTTATTTGTTTTCCCATCCTGCTATGTTTTTCTATTAAACCGTGAAATGATTTTCTGAGTTTTCATGTACGGCGTATACTAATTCTTAAAAAATCTTTTATCTGAAGGTTTTATTACAAAATGATGAAATTTTTTCGCCGACCAACGAACAAACTCGAATTTCGAAGGTAATCTCTTCGTATAATTTGAAAATGAATAAAGTCAACGCGAAATATTTTCAGAAGTTTCTCTAAGATAATTATCGAAACAGAATCGAAAAGATCATGAAATGATATGGTGATTAAACATCTTGATTCGACTAAGATGATAATAGTTATTCGTATATTATAGGACATGATTACTTTGGAATACGTTTCTCACATGAAAAAAATATGAGATGCTTTGATTATATAGGAACGTTCTTCGCCTTCGAATATCTAGCAACAACTCCAGCTAATACTCTCATTCTCTTTTCGAGAGCAACCAAATAACATCACCTAATGAATAGTGCGCTACAATGTAAGCATCAATATTTTTACATCGTTAAAATCAAGAATTTCTGTCCTTGTACTTTTTTATGGATTTTTAGATTTGGTTCCAATGAGTATGCTAAGGAAACTCTGGAAAACTCTCTGATTAGACTAACGGGTTTCAAATCATGCTAAGATATAACCCTAACAAATCCAGTACTTCTATCGACTCGCCAGAAAATTGGTACTTCTGTGTTTGAGGCGGAGAATGTGCTAGTTGAAAGCGATCAAAGAATAGGAATGCTGAAAATCAGCTAATTTTTCACAGACGTTCTTTACGAATCACTTATTCCACCAGTTGTACCAAACAATCTCTTTAATAAGTTGTCAATATCGCACTCTAATACAACTGAAACAATATTTTGCTCATAGAATATTCGTTGAAAACTTTGATAAAATTTTGTTCTCGTTCGTGATAAATCCAAATGAACATTAGGTTTATTGTAGATAAGTTCATTGATATGTCTGTTGAGACCAAAAAAGGATATATAAAGTTGATTACCTGTTAGATAATCAAAAATTTCGTAGAAAATCTCTGCTGAGAAATGTTGAAGCGTTGTAGTCTCATCTAGACGATTACGACGATTCGAAGAGATCTTTGCTGAATTTCTAATTTTTTTCTGTTGTGCCATACAATGCACATACATGAAAATCAACAATTTTTGTTCGCTTGACGACAACATAGACGATTTTATATAGAGAATATGACACACCATGACTCATTAGAAACCAATGCACATGCGTCTATTCGTCACTGAATGTTTGTTACTCATTGCTGCTAAAATAAATGTATGCTTTATTCCTCTATCGGATGTATTCATTCAAGGGCGTGAGTGTGAGAACCTCTACTCACTAATAACACATAAAAACACGTCTACACCCCACATTCTCAAAGAGAAACAGAGATTTATCTAATATATGAGGTAATATCATATTACTCTTGCAATTATGAATCAAAAAGCCTTTTCAATTGTAACATTAATTGTACCATAATAAGGTCTTTTGATGCATCCGTTAAGTAATTTTGTTTTTGAGTAAGAGTTGTGCGTGCTTCTTACTAAATTTCTTCAATCCATTCGAAAATTCTTTCGAGTATTTATTGTTTCATAATCCTTTTAGAATGTTATATACATCGTTAAGTTGAAAATAGATGACTTATCGTTGATTTAAATAATAAAGTCGAAAGCTTAGATTTACTCCAATGTCAGTTATCTAAATCTTCATTGCTTTAAAGTGTATTTCTGATTGGAGCGAGTAATTTGAAGTCATTTTGTGCATTCTGGTACAAAAGTACGCTGGAAATAGATTCTGTTGTGTAAATACTTCGTTCTGATGAATGTTGAAGGTAAGCCTTAGTTTTTGACAAATGATAATCACTTTCTGATGCGTAATGACGCTCAGAGTCGTTGATCATCTGCAGATAAAATGAATCTTGAACAGATACACTCTCTTGAACTTTTTCACTTGAACTTTCAGAAGATCCAGTTATTGACTCTAGTCACTTTTGTTCATGCTTCATCTAGTGACGAATGCTGTTTCTATTCGATTCATTGAACATCAAGCGCGCGATTGATTCGGAGTTGTTCGACTGGCAACGAAGAAGCTCGGACAATACGAAAGGGAACATATGTTGCGATTTAATGTATCTCCACTATTCAGCTCGGTCTATCTAATTGATGCATTGCCTAAAATGACACGAAAAATATTAGTGTGATTTTAACTTATAATTTTATCCTAATGATCTTCCAATAAACCTGTACTAATATTACTGATTTCAAGTCAAGATTCTGCTTGATCGAGAATCCTCTTCGCCTGTTTGCACAATTGTAACCCGAATCGGGCTAATTAAACTTTGGCTCATGAAATTAAGTAGCACAAATGGAGATACCGTTCAAGATATTCATAAAATTCTGATTCTCATATTACTGAGTTCAGAAATTATCCACAATCCCACGTCTCTACCCAGATTTATGAACTTCCTGCAACCAAAGCTGCTAGCACAATCTCTGCAGTGTTAAATAATAAAATACGATTGAGCTGTTCACATCTTAAATCTTCATGAACGTGATGGACAACGACATTCAGGCGACAAAAACAATTCAGTAGTTACCATAGAAGTTTTCTGAGTCAAGTCTTTTTAGTGACAAGTAAATATGCGTTTTACAGCAAGTTTCAATCGCTTTCATAATTCACACTATTCAAGTTTATTTTATGCATAATATGACTAAAAAGCTTAGTGTTAGAAGAAAAACATTTTGCCATCTGTCTATCTACTATAAAGGAGTTGAATTTCCTGCAAAATGTATGTGCCCAACAAGTAATGAAAGCCTACTATAGTCCATGTCGGAAAATCCAGCGGTATGAATTCCGAATCGAATATTATCGAGTTTTGTCTACACCCAACAAAAGCCTATAGAGTTAAATAAGAATTTAGTCGCATCTAGTTAGATTTGGTGTGAGAATCCGGCTCACTGGATTCTCGTTGACATCCTGAAGATGCATACCCGCTTTAAGATGATCCTACAGAATCCAATAGTTAAGCTTCGCTCTGGAAGATCGTAGTAAAAGCCATTCTGAATCGTAACGGTGAGGGTGTTGCTCCATGTGTCAATGTGTGTGTATGCATGAATTGTGGCCGAGGGTATGAGTGTGACTCACCTTTCGGGCTCTGCATCGCTCACTGCTACCTTCCCAATCTAAATTGATACACTTATTCACATCCTCTTTTCTCTTTTCTCGCACGAAGAAACTCATGAAGAACGGATTGAAATTTAATTTGAAAGAAGCCTTGAATGTGTCTATAAATTACGTACGCCAGACGCTGTTGTGTGAAGTATTGGTGGAAAAGAAACATTTCTGCACATGATTTCTTTAACGACTTAATCTTGCTGCTGCATTCGACTCGCTGTATGTTTCTTCGGCTCTGTGTCTAAGAAAAATATAGCACAAACGTGACGAAGGTTTTTGACACATGATTATTAACCAACTCAACATCAGAAGAAAAACTCAACAATCATATATTTTAATGACGCATACTGTTCGTACGCAAGCGACATTTGTTGCTAATGAAGTTTCATCATCTTTTTTGAGATAACCTATCGAGCTTGTCTATCACATCCTGGAGAGTCTCGATAAATTAATAATTTTACTTTCACTTCGTAAACTTGCACCCATACCATTTTTGAGACAGAAAAGATCGCTGCTATGGATTCACAAATTTCATCATGAAATCACACTTAAGAAATGACGATATTTTTTCAAGTTTATTTTGTTCGAAAAGTTGTATTTTGTTGCATTCTTAAAAGAAGACAGCTGTCCAATAAAGAGAGATAATCGAGAGGATCAGTTTAAAATACCTTCCCAATAATAAAAAATCCATATTCATAACCAAAAAGGATAAAGCAATCAGTAAATCTAAACCATATTTCTCTTCACATTTTGAATAACGAGCAAATTCAATAATGGATACTGATGTAACGATCCATTGCCCACCACCAGAAAGATGAATTAATGCTATAGGCACCAACTAGTTGTTAAGGTAGAACATAGGGAGCATGATGTGTTAGGTGAGGAGTGACCTACTTCGTTAAATTGACGACGTCGTGCATTGTTTGAAAGAGTGCTTTTGACGTTGAGAAATTCGATTCTTTTAGCCATTTTTTAAAGTTTTTAAGTTGGACTTCTTCAAAACGTCACCCGTATGGAATCAGATCCCTCAACGTCGAACGCCTATGATCAAACAGTGTTTTATACGATTGTTTTCTAATAATAGATTTTTCTTGCTCGAAAAATAAAACGCACTCAATTTTCGGAATTTTTCACAGAGTACGTGAACATCTTCGGTAACTTTCCATTTCTTGTTTACCACTGAGCTCTCTACTGATGCTACTAATTAAGCTATTACGAAATACTCGAGCATCTTGAACCACAAATTCAACAAATGCTGATGTTATTTCATCTTTCACTCGTTTCGGCACCTTCCTTTTTATTTGATGGCGAATGACTGTAATAATGATTGATTTTTGATTGTTGACCTGATGACTCAGAATCTTTCTTTTTCACTTGACGAGAACGTGAATGTGCCAACATACAACCAGATCCTGTTGTTGGTTTATAAACCAACATTGATTTACGACAATCGCAAACGATAAAATCTTGCTTAATATGGTTGGCACATGTCAAACTAAATTGAGACCAACACGCTGACGCATTCGTTGTTTTTTTTTTGTTCTTTATATTATTTAGATACAGGTTTTTCTTTAATCAATCGTACTATATCTGTTTTATTAAAATTACGAGGATCAGTGGTGCACATTCTAGTATTTAAGACAGGTTAAAGTTTCTTTTACATCTTGAAAGCATTTTCATAGGATGAATATAAAGAAAACAATCGAGCTCTGCTGCTGGTATTCATTCTTTTCAAGTCGAAGCTTTCAACCTTGAAGGCTTCGACTATACCAAATAGAATATATTACATAGATGGCACGATCGATCAATGAAACATTTTTCTTCTATAGCAAAACTATTGTACTGCATGATCACTAAACTCACGATCACAATCACGCGAGATCGTGATCGGGACTAAAACTATCAATCACCCAGTACACCAACTGTAAATATCTAAGTAAAAATTCCATTTCTGAATGTTATTGACATCATTCTACGTGATGGTTATATTGGTGTTGGTTGATTCTGTAGGTCAATATCTCAAACTTAGAAATACTGTTACGTGGGCAAGCCCATTTATAAAATGAGTCGAATCTCTTTGCATCGCGGTTTTATTTTCCTGCGATAATTGGGGAGAAAAAAATTTCAAAATTGAAAAGATCATAGAAGTGGCTTTGCTGAATTTCATGAGTTCTATATTTCTTGAATTTGGAAGAATAAAACAATCATTTGAGAAATGAAACCATAATTAGAAAATAAACATAATTCTAGTAACTTAATTGAATATCTCATCATTGCCATGATAACGGTAAGGCTTTAGTAATCAATTAGGAATCGTTTCATGTCTTGATAGTTCACCTAATTGTATAAACAGAGATAGTCGTACGGAAAACTTGTCACGTTTCAGTAATTTTAATCTATCAAAAAAAATTGGGTTGAGCTTGACCTAACTTTTTTCTTCTGAATACTTTTCTCCATCATCATGCCTCATGTTAGGATGTACCAAAAACACTGTAAACTAAAACAAACAGGAGTGGATACAGAAAACAATCAACAATGAGAGAAGTGGTAAGCGGCATTCATCTTACGTTGGGATTGAATTCTTTCAACTCCAATTACTGTTGTTAGATTAGCCCACTCGATTTTATTAGCTGAATCTCTTCAATTGAGTCTCTCGATGACTTCATGATGCATTTTCAAAGATAGAAGTAACCACAACTTAACTTCATTTCTTTCGAACCCAATCTAACTTATTGAAGAGAGTGCCTTTAATCATTCTTCTCTCACACTACCCACTGGTAAGAATTTCTTATTCATCTCTCCCTTCACATCTTCTATTTTCACATAGACACAAATTGGGCTCAAATTTGAGCTCAGTGAAGTTCCTGAACACAGTGCACAACGTCTTGCAAATGTCATCGTGGAAAATTCGGTAAAACGTCACTGCGTACTCAACTCTATGCCACTATTTCAACTTTTGACATAGACACCCAGAACACTAAACTTTTCACACAATACTATTGGAGTCCACAGAGTGCGACACCTTGCCAATTTGCTCACCTACAACATGGTACAATATCATTTTCTACTCATCTTGCTCTGCTCAGTCTCAATTGTTTCACACAGACACTCACCATACTCATTATTGAATGTGTTCAAATTCGAAGTGAATGGGAAAAACAACTTGTTATGTCAGCAGAGACATCTTCTGACATAAGAAGGCCCTCTTTATCCTTCTATAATATAAAGGAGGAGGAATCGTGTGGAGGAAGAGAAAGAGAGAGAGAAGCACATTCTTT